>JARLTB010000104.1:1012500-1237500 GCA_030141615.1 Unio pictorum
GATATATAGCCAAAAAAGTGTTAAAAGTGCTATTAATAACAAACAACCTCTTTTTGTCTGTCTGTCTGTCTCTGTCTTTGTCTCTTTCTCTCTCATGGCCCATATGCATGTTATGTACCCAATCATGTTGTATTTCAATTAAGGGAAATCTGTACCTCCATTACATGTTAACAGGGTGTACAAATTGCTTCATTTCTGGTAAAATATCCATCACATGTTTTATCTAAAAGATTTTTTCTGCTTTAATAATCTATTTACATTTATGATTCATGTAACTTACCTGTTGTTTGTATCCATAGAAACATCAAGCTTTTGGACTCTAACACTGATGTTATGAAAACGTTTTGCATATGTGTTCATAATTCCATTCTACCTTGCCCACATTCAATTTAATTCAGTTAATTATATAAATCACCAACGTATTGTCCGTGTACACGTATGAATGAGTAAAGTGACCGTAGTAATTTCAAGCAGTTGCGACAATCTTTTCAAATTATAAAAAAAATATATATTTGCATCCGTATATCACCATCCACGCAAATAAATACAAACGTTTAAATCTAATTACACATTTATAAATTCAATTGCTTTCATGAATATTTTTCCGGTCTGAAATGAATTTGACTTTTCGTCCTCATCAGGACGAATGTTTTTCTTTTTTTACTCCATAGTAACGTAACTTGTTTATGCGGAGAGTATTGTTCTTTCGTCATTACTTTTTAACGTGTTTATAACCGAGAATAACCGGCAATGGCTTTTTTGATCGATCATAGTAGCTTCTGTCAAAACATTATTTGTAGTAAATATGTCTTTCTGTAAATATACCAATATACAATTAGTTTTTGGCTCTTCGTACAATGAAAATAACAAAAAAAAAGAATACAGAGAACAAATTTTACGGTGGAATATAATAGAAAGGGCAGCATTTTATTTGTGACCTTGAGAAACCAATCTAGACTTTTGAAGCAATGAGATTCAATACATTGGTTACAAATGCTATTTTATCTTCTTACGGATTAACCAAATAAATAAAGTAACGCATAAGAAAGCCTTAAAGGTTCCGTCAGGTGATTATTACAAAATATAATGTACACAATGTACATGTGAAACATAGATCCAAATAAAACGTAGCATACGTTAGTTTGTTTAATAACTGTGTGTGTGTGTGTGTGTGTGTGTGTGTGAGAGAGAGAGAGAGAGAGAGAGAGAGAGAGAGAGAGAGAGAGAGAAAGAGAGAGAGAGATTAGATTTTTAACGTAGCTTAAACAATTTGTCAGTCCTCTCGCTATGATGTCTGCAGTGTGGAGTTTTATAGTAATGCCTAGCATTGGCGCATGATGCCGCAGACATCTAGCATACAGTTACATTATCCTGACACCAGGCCGACCAGTACTAACACTAACCTCTTAATGTTCTGCGCCAAGCGAAGCAGCTGGTGGTAGCTTGTTAGTCTTTGGTATGACTCGGTTGGGAATCGAACCCACGACCCCCCGCTTTTGGAGCGGATGCTCTAACCACTAGGCCATCGGAACGGTCTCTTGCTTGCTAAACTTGCATTTGGTATAGTTTCATTTTTGTAGTCTTTGGTATGACTTTGCCAGGGTTCGAACCGATGACCTTCTGCTTCCGAGGCGGACGCTCTAACCACCAGGCCACAATAAGGATAACTATCGGTATAAGCCTGGACGTTTTCAACTGAAAGAGTTACAACAAAATGTCATTTAATGTAAAGTCTGAACTAGGTTATAGATCGATTCCATCTGCTAAAACATATACCCAGATCTGTCAGCGAACTGTGTAATGATATCTCTTGGTCTATGCATTATGCATTTGGACCTGACCTATAAGCGATGTGTGGGGGGGTGTAGGTGTGGGTGTGGGTGTGTTTGATCGGTCGGGATTTAATTAAATACATGTATTTAGCTATAGCAGTCCCTGTTTCTTGTCAATTAAATTAATAAGGTAATAAACATTCAAATTGCGATGCGATAGAAAGGTAATTAAATAAAAATTTAATATACATTACAATTACTTTTATCTATAGGATAAAGGTTTATCTCATATATTCGCTACATATTTTAAAAAAATGTTACTGTCATAATATATACTTTAATGCCTTTTTGTGTGAAACATTTCATTAAAATTTTCACTGGAAACATTAATGGTAATTTTAACAAGTTTAAGACAAAATACCATTCTGTCACAAACGTTTTGCCTATCAATGCAAATAAATAGTGTTTTTATTTTTTCATTCATTTTAATACTGTATAGATTTTATGCATGATGATATAACCGTCGTAATTGTAATACTTTTATACTTTATAGTTTAAATTCCCATTTAAAGCTAACAGTACACATCCAAGAGTTGGCTTCTATCACAAAATCAAAGCACGTTACAAACGTCTTTTCCGGAGTACGCTATATCGCTGGAACAAATCCGAGTCCAATTTAAGAGAAGTGTATTCTGGAGCAATAATTCATTTTGTTACAGTGAAGGATTGTCGTGCAAAAAACATTTATAAGTAATTTTAATGTAGTGTGTCTTGCTTTTCGAATTCAAAAATTCTTTATGTGTGTTTTTTAAAATATTTTTTATTATTAAGGACATCATTTTATTTTGAGTTAAGGTTATACGATGGCACAAAACAAAGAAATTGAATGGAACACTACAAACGTTAGTTTAGGATATAGAATGGAACAATACAAACGTTAATTTAGGATATATAATGAAACAATGCAAACGTTAATTTAGGATTTATAATGAAACAATGCAAACGTTAATTTAGGACATAGAATGGAACAATGCGAACGTTAATTTAGGATATATAATGGAACAATGCAAACGTTAATTTAGGTTATATAATGAAACAAATGCAAACGCTTAAAAATTATAATGACATTCCATATCCCCATTTAATGTCATTCATTTAAATTCATTTTTTCATGCACAATTGACGATATATTTGGTATTTTACACAATAGTGGATAGAATGAAAATAGTTTGAACTACCGATTTTCATTTCACATCTGATTCCCCCCAAAAGTTGAGAAATTCGCTAATTTTTAGAATACATTCGGTAGCGTTCAATATATTATGACTCCGTCATAACATTATTGGTTGCTGCCATCCAACCAATTACAAAGAAACTTGTAACTGTTGTTTAGTGAATTAAAAAAAAAATCATTGTTTTTTTTTAGGAAAATTAAAGCTGTATAGTAAATTTACAGCCCTATTTCTACTTTGGGAAGTACGATACTCTGCGTGTAAATAATAGTATCGGTATTATTTATAATTATAGAACCATGAAATACTTAATATGAATTCAGACAGACCTACATGATGATACCTTTGTATTCTATCGAGCCCGTATGGGGGAGGGATATATGTGTTATTTAAAAATTAATTGCATGCTTATTCGGAAGTTTGTCAAGGAGTTCAAATTTCAATGTTTTATCTGCATACCGCTACTTGGAGAGCCTTTGTTTTGACCCCCAGAAACTAGATCATAAGGGGTAGGCTACGAGTTTAAAAATGCGGGCTTTCATTGCGTTCTGTTTCAGTATGCATGCGAAGTGAAAAGAAGGTCATATTTCTATACACTTTGGTGCACCACGCTTGTTATTAAAAGACGAGACTACTTTGTGTGTCGATTGAACCGTATGTATCCGAGTATAGAACTCACCTTGACATCAAATCTTGTCCATGTGTTGTCATTAGGCATTTAGGGTAGAGCGCTTAGAGAGACGATGGAGTATAAGAATCAATACTGATAACATATCTAGTCGTTCATTTCATTAGGGGTTCTATATACATGCGAGTCACAAAAGCATCACATTTCCATACACTTTGGAATATTATGCATTTTAGCATATTGAAAATCTATCGTATATATCGAATCAACCGTGTATAATCATTCATAAGCCACATCGAGAAATTAGTCCCATTTAACATATGTCCACACCAGGACCTTTTATGTGCTGTATATTCAGTATTGGTTTAGTGGAAATCACCGAAATGATTCGATCACGAATGACTGCTTCATTCAGAATATGTTAGCATCACAATCTTCAGTTAAGAAATGGTATACATTGACACGCATAAATATTGGTCACGTGACAAAATACAATTCCGGAAAAAAATGTAGTATATCATAGCTTTTTTAAAAGTCGTCAGATATATCATGTTGTCCTTCGTCTGTCCGTCCATCCTTTTGTCTCTTACCACATCTCCCGCCAAACCACTTTGTTCAGTTATTTTGTTTTTACAACAGCTACCTATAAGGGTGATATGATTCTTGGCTCCCAACCCTGGCGTCAGTGCAAGGAACTCAAGGGTCATATTTATGACCAATTTCCATTATGGCTCCCAATTCAATTTGATAATAGGGGGTAGTGAATATGCAGAAACAAATATGGAGATTTGGAAAGTCGAACCGTTGCAGCTGTTCTAGTTAAGCATCATATTTCTTGAATTATATTCAGCTTATCAATTTGTTCAGGATATAAATGCTAAATTAATATAAAGAAAAGAAGTTTGATTATCCCAAAATTTATATATGGCTCGTGAATTCCAAAGTGATGTTCATGAATATATACATGTATGAAGGATTGATGAATGAACATGTAGTGATATATAGTGGTGACTGAAATTGCTCGGATAGCTGATAGAAAAGATCATACGCTCTGACAGATGGCCCTATTGGCATGTTGAGAATGTGTAAGAGTTACATATATATAATTAAGCCTAAAGCACATCCATTTGAAAGGAAATAATACAATAAATTCAGGTAGAACATACTAGCTGCTTCTGTATCAATGTTACGGTATATGCAGATTATGAGCGTTTTCACGGTGAGTAGTTAGAAATCATGCGACAAGAGCAGAGTTACCGAAAAAACAATTCCTAAAATAAAACACTTAGATATGACTGTGTGACCAAAATAAATAGTATCTTTCCGCATTATTGCATTAAATGAGAAAAAACAAAATCAAGACATTTTTATATTTATAAGATACACAGGGACACTCCTGTGCTAATTTAATATATTTGAACCTCACCTGATATAGACCATTACTGCTGACTGAAATATTCATTTCTTTTCTGTCATTTACTCTTCTTTATGTTGCATTATGTAGAAAAATACGTACTCTTATTTATTCTTGAGTTTGGAAACCCTATGCATGTGTTTAAGTTCGATATTGGAGTTCTGGGATAAATTTTTACGGACCCATGTTTCCATGTTTAAATTTATTTTATCAGTGTAAACAAGAATATTCAAATATAGCTTCTGTCAATGCTGATTTTAATTCGCCCTTTTCTTTTTGTTCTCCTGTTTTCTGTTATTCAAGAGCCTCTTGTACTTGAGTTTTGCTTCTTGGTTAATCTCGTTTCAAAATAAAATGATTCTATACGAGCTGGAATTAGTCCATCCAACATCTGCCATTGTTTTGACTTGAAATGACCGATTTTTTTTTCTGTTCCAGCATACATTGCATACTTAACCATTTCAATATTGCGATCTGAAATTGGAATATGTCTATTAATGCTAAATTTACACGATTTCTCATTACAAATGATTTGTTTTCAGATTCGTTAACACTGTTTCTTGTAAATGAGAAGAAACAAAGAGAGACACATTAAGAGGATCGGTCTACATTATGTAACTTTTAAACCATTTTTTTCTCACCCATATGTCCACATATTAAGAACATCTCTTCGTTCTGCATCTCAGATTTTATCCTAAAATGCGGTTTCATACCGCCACACATCTCGTGTTTTGTTTTCTCCTTGTTTTGTTTGGGTATTTTCGTTGTTGTTTTCTTTGAATTTTAAATTTTACTATCTCTAGTTTTTCTAGGCGAATCTGTGATCATAGCTTGAAATCAATAGTTTTAATTAACGCTTGTTATATTCCCCCCCCCCCCGAAAATTTTAGTTTGAAAGTGGTTATAAACAATTATTAGTATATATTTTCACTAATTCAAAGATGTGCCTTGAATTTTATAAAATGTTAGACCCTTTTTATTTCAAACCACCAGTAATAAAAAGATACAAATTGTCTTCATAAAGTAATTACTGCTTATTATCTATTTTATTTTTCGGAAATATAGTACTCATTTTCTTATCTATGCAAACAAAAGTACACACACAAGCAATTCTTTCTGTTCTTCCCGTTTATGTTTTATTTCGATACCATAATTTTCTTTTTTCTGTTTTGTATTCTGTTTCAAAATACACACTCTCTCTCTCTCTCTCTCTCTCTCTCTCTCTCTCTCTCTCTCTCTCTCTCTCTCTCTATATATATATATATATATATATATATATATATATTATATATATATATAGAGAGAGAGAGAGAGAGAGAGAGAGAGAGAGAGAGAGAGAGAGAGAGAGGACGTTATAAATATAAACAGAACCATGGGTACGACATCAATTTATTCAGTCCTAGTTCATGGCTGTTGCTACAAGAATTGATATGTTATGTAGAGAGCATATATCTAAGTATGACACAAAATACTTCATACGAGTAACAATTTATTGCTACTAAAATAGTTTATTTCTTTAGTTCCTTTAGATTTATATACTTCTTTACAAGGTCATTTTATAGTTCCGTTTAAGTGTCTATTTTAGCTCCCTCTTCTGTGAAAACGAAAATACACATTTTATTCTCAACGTCAGACACTTTAAAATATGTTCTATTTAAAATTAGGAAAAATACATGCAATTTTATTGTTGTTTTTTTTTAACTAGACTCTAATATTAATATCTTTATTTGATCTATTGTTTATTATTAACTTTTGCATTATTGTAAATTACCTAGCTCTTTCATACGGATGACTGCTTCGTTTTTTTTCTGCGTTGTGAATTTAACATGAGAGAGAGAGAGAGAGAGAGAGAGAGAGAGAGAGAGAGAGAGAGAGAGAGAGAGAGAGGGGGGGGGGGCGCAATCAGGAGGAGCTGGATGACTTGAAGAGTAGAGGGTGGAGTGGAGGTGGGAAATTATGACGGACGGAATTTTTCTTTAATTATCTAAGTTACGTTCTAGAAATATTTAGAAGTATCAGCATCTGCCACAAATCTAAGTATTTAATTTTCGAAATAGAAACCTGGCCAAGATTTTAGAAATAATTGTTTTATATTTAATTAGTTCTGAAGTATTGCAGAGTGTTGCCGGTTGGAGTTTCGAACGAAATGTGTGTAAAAACAAATGTGTATGCAAGTACTGGTGGTTGTGCCAAAATGGGAGAGAGAGAGAGAGGGAGAGAGAGACAGAGACAGAGACAGAGACAGGCAGACAGACAGACAGATCGCGTATGTGGGACGGTATCTAGATACAGCTTAAATTCTTGTCATATTAAAATGTATATATTTGACTTGGTGACAGGGATAAAGATTTACTGAATTTATGTATTTGTCCAAACTTGATGTTGTACTTGGTCACAGAGTCAATTACCGATATAGGACATGAAACGCTTTTCTTCACGCTTTGAAATAGTCATTGCTATGCGTCTTTTGAAATAGAAATATATGAATAATTCATGATATACCACATATGAAGTCCTTTTCGAATACTTAAACAGCCCTATATGTTAATAATAATAATAATAATAATAATAATAATAATAATAATAATAATAATAATCATCATAAAATATACCATAACAATTATACTTTAATAACCAACGTGAAAATATATGATTTGATTACATGGGTCTAACACCATTTTTCAGCAAATATGATATACATGACAGCTTCTTTATCTGACTGCTGAAGAATCCAGGAAGAACGACCGATCCACAGAAAACTACGGGCAAGGTTTCTCATATACCCGTGTAGGCAGAGCCAGTTCAACCACTGATGACCTGACAACCAGCTTCCTTCATTCCAATCTATTCTCTGATACTCTCACTGTATCACTCAACTCCAGTCCTGTCAACTCTGAGATGCTATCCTCCCATCTTTTCCTCTGTCTTCCACAAGAACACATTCGCATAAAAAAACTGTTTTTTTTAAAAAATTACATGCTTGTTTCTTAATGTTGTGTTTATTTTTAAAAAGTAAAAAAATGTTCTTACCTGAAAAAATTAAAGTCCTCAAAATTTAAAAGAGCTAAAATAAATAAATCATATACCAAAAGCTGACAGCAGGGTATACTGTTTCTTAAACTCACGAATTATTTTATTCACTTAAGCTACATAGCTTATATATATATATATATATATATATATATATATATATATATATATATATATATATATATATATATATATATATATATATATATATATATATATATATATATATATATATATATATATATATATATATATACAATTTTAATAGGCGTTGGATTGGGTATTTGTGATGCACAATGTGGTCTGTACAGAGGACATTTGCAAGCAAAATGAGGAACTTAGTACGGTCATTAATGTTATTTCCAATTATAATAGATAGTCGCATTTTCTGGCAATATTTCTATGAAAAAATGTAACCGTAAAGCTAATCAATCTATCTATTTTTGTTCAAAGTTTAGCCAACTCAAGAGTTGGTCCTTTTATTTTCATCGATTTCATACTCTAGCTGCTTAAGTCTTTTAAGTTTCTATTTTCATTTCACTGGCATTTTGGAGAGAACAGCAAAGTATAGTGTGAAATTGCTAGTTTGCGAATTTTTGTTTTATTTCATCAAAGTTTAATAGAGATCCGCGTGCGTCAAAATTAAGTACTTTTTGTTCTCAACCTTGTGTATGATTTGAAATTATCTTTAGTAACTAAATTAAGAATATCTTGAGACGAGTATTCCTGAACAGATATTGGTTAATTTTTACATTGTATAAAGCATGCAGAACATCACACCTCAAAATATTTTTATTGATTTAAATATGTTTTTCAAAAGTTCGTTTTTTCTAACTTAAGTAACATTATACCTCAACATTTCCCCGAAACCATTCTTTGCCATATACTGTCCTCGTTTTGTAAAACTGTGCACGGAGCGAAGGATTTGGTACAGCTGCAAAAAGATGAGCGAATGTAAGCATAAATCAATTATTTTCTCAAAGTTATAAATCCAGTAAGGGATGAATTTCTTCTGCTCCATCAGCCAAGCAGTTCCTTTACTTCATCTTCTTGGAAATACTCAAGTTCTACCATATCCTCTAGGTTCAAGGACATCTATATTCAGTTTAATCTAAACTGGCCGTTGTTAAGTGAATTTCAGTCTTTAAACATATTTTTTCATTTTCTTTCTTTTCCAAACAATTTTTTTTGGTAAAATTTATTACCACCAAAGGACATACCTGATATCAAGGCAAAGTCGTTTGAAATCTGCATGGTCGTCTTCAAGGAAGAAGAAGAACCATCTAACAATGGAAAAGCAATATCAGCTTACTTACCTAATTAGAACTCCAATTTATAATCGAAAATACATGTTGTGTTCGTTTAAGTTCTATTGTAAGAAGTTCAATTCCTGTTATAAAGAAATAGGGTGCTAAATGGTCTCCATGGTGACAATCTCGCTTCAAATTAACAAATAAAATTAAATTACTAATGGCACAACGTCTTGATTTCTTGCATTTCATTAAAAACAGATTAATGATTGTAAGTGTGACAATATTAACATATTAACACACACACACACACACACACACACACATATATATATATATATATATATATATATATATATATATATATATATATATATATATATATATATATATATATATATATATATATATATATATATAATTATAAAATACATTATATATATTTTATATTTATGTTATATAAAATTGGTGATCATTAATTTTGTCGTTGATGTCATATGTGGAATGTATTACTCAACAGTCTAAGCGAAGACGTAATTTGTTCGGGAAAGCTTTGAAAAATAGAATAATTAATATAATTATGAATTAGAGCTGAATTTTGTTTTTGTTTCTGTTCATTGTTTGTTTGTTTGTATGTATTTAAAAGAAGAAGAAAAGGGTATTTTCTATCCAATGTGTTACAAATGACCAGAATCTTACAATTTTAATGTAAGACCGTGGATGATGTCCAAGTAAACCGAATGTTGTTACCGACCGGAAATAAAACTTTGACCCGTATGGTTAAATATTCATCAACTTTCTTCAAACGCAACTGGGCTCAATGGGGTATAAATTAAATCAAAATATCACAATGGTATACGTATATAACATATAAGAAAGAGTCTACCTGATATTGTTTAAAACATTTTCAAGCATACTTGGTTCCACTGAATAAAGAAATATATCATAAAATTGGGGACGTCGGGATTTAAAGCATTTGCATGTTTGTTAAAAAACTTTCACTGAAATATAAAAAACACATCAACGTATATTATTTTCTTCTCCATTTCAAATACGGTTTTTTCTTGGCCAAAGGAAATATAGTATTTTAAATCAACACATTCGTGGGATGAACTAAAAATATGTGCAAGTCAACTGTAATGTGCATTTGCTCTTCTTACAGCCTAATTTGGTGTCTATAACCTCATTCATTCATAGTACAGCCTGTTTTTGGTATCCGTAACCTCATTCGCTCATAGTACAGCCTATTTTGGTGTTTTTTAATATACCTCATTCGTTCATATTACAGCTTGTTTTGGTGTCTGTAACCTTTTTCGTTCATAGTACAGCCTATTTTTGGTGTCTGTAACCTCATTCGCTCACAGTACAGCTTGTTTTGATGTCTGTAACCTCATTCGCTCATATTACAGCTTGTTTTTGGTGTCTGTAACCTCATTCGCTCATATTACAGCTTGTTTTTGGTGTCTGTAACCTCATTCGCTCATATTACAGCTTGTTTTGGTGTCCGTAATCTCAGTGTCACTAAATATTGAAAGCTGGTTTCTTCACGTTGAGCTTTTTGTCATTTTTATTCTTTTCTCACTACTGCTTGGTGATAATAATGATATTTTCACCGGTCAATAATCATAAATCACTCTTTAAAATGATTAAGAACACATGATCTCTACATAAAGACATTTTGTTTATTCTCTGAGACAAAACTTTTATGATTTCTTTAGAATGTATAAATTTATTACTTTTTCAAGAATAAAGGGATTTCCAATATGAATAATTTGAAGATCTATATTGTTGCTTTGTATATTTTCTGATTCAATCTCAGACTAACAATACGGTAGCCAGGATAACGTCAATTTTGGATTCAGAATTTTTTTAAAGCAGTGTAAGAAAATTACGGTAACTGGGATCATGTACATATTTAACCTTTGTCCAATTTGTCGACCTTGGTCATTGTTATGGCAAGCTGACTTATGTACGGATTTCTTTTTATGGGGATTAATTCTGCATGATACAACAAGTCATCTTATTTGTGTGAAAAGAATGCAAAAGTGTGATTACATCAATACAGTCTGACACTTCCATTCAAATTTCTGCATTTTAATTGTACTACTAAGTTTTCGTTTCAAATGTTTCTGGTATTTATAAATATAGCGAGCTGCAAAGATAAATTACAGAAAATAACCTTAAACATTAGAGATAAATAAAAAATTTAAAGAATGTTATATTTATTTTTCTAGATATTTCCTATAACTGTAGATCTTGTGTCTTATCTGTACGTAAACATAGGGATTTTATGAAAAATATATGTGGTCATCCTGAAGCGACATACCCACATTTATGAAAACGTAGTAATTTCGTGGACAGAGCAGTGTCCCTCTCCTCATGTAGACAACTGCAAAACAACAAACTGAAAAGGATATGTAATATAAAGCTTAGATGAACTTTTTGTGGACTCAGCTATTAATTGTCTTGCGGAAAAAGAAAAAGAAAAAATGTTGTATTACACCCATCGTTCCGTCTCTGCAGCGTTTCCGCCTTTTAAAGATAGCAAAAGCTATGAAAGAAATTTTTATTTGCTGTATAAATTATTGACTGATTTTCCATTTCATTATTAGGCAGACACGGGAGAAGAAAAAGAAATAAATTTCAGTTTGGTAAGTAATCCGATATAATTATGGGAATATTACGTACCTATTAAACACGCTGGTCCCCTTGCTAACGCTGATTGATTGATGTTGCTAGCGACGCCATGAAGAGTAAGAAACATCTGATGTGCAATCAGTTTGGTATTCTACTAACATATAGGAGATGAAAGGAGGGGGGGAGGCATTAGTAATTAGTAATGACTAAATCTTGTACAAAGTTGTACTCTATGTCTCTTTAAATATTTAATCTATTTTGGGAAAGAAAAGTACATATTATGTAGACTGTGTATTTTGAGATATAGCCCGTGTAAAATGTGACATTTATTTATAAAGTGATGTATTTGCTTGTTGTTGTTTTTTTCTTCTTATCGTCATTGCAAAAAAACACACACACACACACACACACACACACACACACACACACACACACATATATATATATATATATATATATATATATATATATATATATATATATATATATATATATATATATAACGAAGAAAAGAACCAAATTGTTTGATTGACAATCATTAAAATACTTAACACAGTTTATTTAAATATTCATTAAAATTATTTTCATGTTGGTCTTCAAAATGATTTGTGAATGTAATGACTATTTGTTTCTCAAAATTGTCCAGAGTCAATAAAAAAAATAGTTTTTCTTCCGCTTGTTCAATATAATAACTTAGAATTGCATCGTAGCTATTAAGACTTGAGGATAAAACTGCACAGCTAAAGAGAATATACTATTAATTTATTTATTAAAATGTTGATGGTGGTAAATTTTAATTAGAACGTCGTTAATACCTCACAAGGAACCAGATGTATATTGATTCACTGACTTATCAGATTTAATTTTTAACGTCTAATTTTCATATAGATCCTGGTATACTTAGGGACACTTTACGGTAAACAATTAGCATTAAGTCCCTTAATATTGGTAGTATAGTTTACGGTCAACATTTGACAATGTGATTTGCGTTAGGTCCCTATATAGTAGTAGTACAGTTGTCCTTAAACAATTGGCAATGTAGAATACATTCGGTCCAGGTTTATTAATTGTGTTGACTTTCGCATTGGACATACGACGGGATTCCTTTTTTTATGAGCATCGCCGATATATTGTCGCTTGTGTTCCTTTCAGGAGTAAATGTAAATTTTCAGCATTCTCCCAAAATATCGGGCATGATTGACTGATAAGTGTTTTGTTTTCCAACTAGTGGTATGGCATGATTTATGTAATTGGTGAGGCCAGTTGTCGAGAATTTTACGTGCGGAAATAAACCTTTCTCCCGAGTAATCAACCTAATCTGCCCAAAAATCAATGGAATCGAAGCATATATTTGTGTAATTCTAAAAGAAGTCGTCCACTTGCAATTCTGTTTCTGTTTCTTCTACTGGACTATACAGAATTGTTTTTAAAAAATCCAAATTTTGAACTCACAAATTATAGTTTACAAACGTAAGGTAACGTTCTTTTTGGGGGTTGCGAAAAAATGGTTTCTACGAAAGGGCAAAACTTATCAGATGGTAAAATGTGAAGGAAATGATCGGACCAATATGTAGTCAGCAAACTTTCCCATGTTTTAGAATTGTTTTAATGGTGATCAATCAGTATTGACAACTTTTAGCCGTGGGAGGGGAGGGGGAGGGGGAATAAACAAGTGCCCGTTTTCAGGAACGGAAAAAAATGTCTCCAAACATTGTTGGAACAATGACTTCTTTTAGAAAGAAAAAATCATTATTTAATCAAATTTAAAATTGAATTAACGTTAGTGAAATATAAAATCATTGGTTCTGTCCAATTTGTTTTAAAAAAAAACAATTATTGATTTATTTTGGTCATCTATTTATTTTCACGACGTTTACATCGGGACTGAGATTAAATGTGCAAGAAATCATTTGTCTATATTATGGATAGGAATCTGACGATTTTTTGGTGACCTTTTTTTAAATTTAACATACTAACTGTATGGGAGGGGGTACGTGTAAACAAATGTGCAGCATTCTCATTAGTTATCTCCTTTCTTTCATTCTTTCTTTCTCATAAACACATTTCAAATTTCAACAAATATTGGACACGTATCAGTTTATAATCTAACAACTATACACACATCCCCCCCACTGAGTCATGTTTAAAGTTCATAGAGATACTGTAACATTCTTGCACACACACACACACACACACACACACACACACACACACACTTAATATATATAAAATTGAAGAATACAAGCGTACGATAATATACAAGAATATATGTAAGTAACACTTAGGAAAAAAACTAGCAAAAACTATTGAGTTGTGGTGAAAAATTCATACCATAAATAATCTTCTTCACTATGACATTTTTTCACTTATAATGTAATAATAATGACGTTGGAAAATTGTAAATATAACTCCCTATCTATCTATCTATCTATCTATCTATCTATCTATCTATCTATCTATCTATCTATCTATCTATTATTACTTTATTATTATTATTATTATTAGTAGTAGTAGTAGTAGTAGTAGTAGTAGTAGTAGTATTTATAATATTATTATTAAAATTAATATTATTATTATTATTATTTTTATGATGTTGTTGTTGTTGTCTCGTTTTGCTCTAGCCTAGTATTTTAATCTTTATTCAGCTATCTAGGAAAAGAAATTTCTGTCTACATATGCCTGCCTACAGTTAAATAGATTTAGATCAGGACAAGGTATTCCATGATATTCCATATTCCATGACATAGATCGAAGTAAATTTGCTTAAATATCGAGCGAGGCATATCGCCTGTTTTTAAGATTCAAAAAGTTCAAATGTAAATTATTCGTTTCCAACTGGTCTTCTATCCACTAAAAATTAGCTGTGTTTTTCACATGCAGGAAATATCAAAACTTACAGCATAACTTCCTTCTGAAGTCATAAACCGTCCCATCAATCATATTCCCCATGCTGCTTGGGGCAGTCTACTTTACCCCGAGCCGATATTTCACACAAAATTGAGTAAAATCAATCTAATAAAAGATAGGAAGTTACCTTGGGATATATAACTGGACAACACAACTAGGAAAGGCGGAAGGGCTAGCGAAAATTATTGGACCTTTCTCAGGCACGCTTACTAAGTTGTACTGTATATAAACAGTCGATACTTGCAAGTATAGTTATCAGTAAGTTGGCCGTTGAACAAGCACACGGGATCTCGCCATTGAACTATGAAGGTATGTTGGAACGTTCATATGTCTACATTCAGTAAGGTCTTTTATGCAAATATTTGTGCTCCAAAGCAAGGGATGTTATTTTATTCGATTTTTTTCTTCTGCTTTTAAACCCATTTAAACTTTCATAAATATATCATGTACGGATGGTAACTATTTCAAACAGATGTAAGACAAGGTTCATCTTTAGCGTCCCATTTGTTATTGTCAAAATTTTGAATAATTTCAGTAACTAATCATAATCATTATTGGAGATTCTTTCGAATTTTAGAATTTTGGTTCTTATTCTTAAACGTATAGATATTTTACATACAGTAAGAATGGTTTCGTCATACAAATCGATATCAGTTTTACTGGTACCGATCTTTGATTATTTGTTGGCTTAAAAAAATTGTCATGCTTTGCCTTTAAAATAGTAATACTCGAAAATCATTGACTTTATTTGCAAAGCCTTTGCTTCAACATGACTTTAAAGATAGAAGTCTTTTATTTAAAAAATATGGATTTTCTTTTATATTAGGTAACTGTTTATTTTTGTACATCCTGACCATCCTAAAAAAAAATGTTACCAACGATACCATGGGGTGAAAATTAATAAAATTACCTCGTGACAAAATAGCATTGTGATCAGAGATGCATAGATTAAAGTAAATTTAAATGTATAAATGTAGATCAAATACTGTTCTACTGGATAAGTATTATTTACTTTCTATACGATAGCATTTATTACTTCTTTTCAAAATGATCAATTTAATAAATCATTCCAGTTTAGGTATTTAAAAAAAGAAATAGATATAATGTGCAACAAATGCATGTTCTAGGCGCTCGTCTTTAAATTGTACGTGAAAAGTATTTTGTTTTGCAAGTAAGATCCTGAGTCAACCATCAATTGAATTAACTAAAAACACATTGTAACATAATCTAAAGCACTCTACGACCCGATAAAAGCAATATACATCCGCTTGGTTTAATGAGATTTGTTTAGTCCCCGAATAGATATCTTTATACGTTTCAATTTGCGTTTGAATTCAAACCTCCCATGAGACAACAATAATCTATTTGATCGACTCAGGCAAGTGAAATGTCGAATTGGGAAATAGCTATTGTTCTCTACAAAGGAATTTACGTACTATACAAGAAGGTTGTGTGAGTGATTGAGGTGGGCGGAGTTAATGTAATTTCAAATAGACACTTCAGAAGTTATTGGGCGTGTACTTGAGGAGGTGCATCGAACTGCAATTGAAAACTGCATTACATGTTTTGACAAATGTCTGGCTTGTTGCAGTTGTATGGGGACTGCATGATGATTACCATTGATATTAAAGATGTTCCTCTTTTTGAACAAGGAAAATAAATATGGGTTTCGTTGGGTAATTCGTTCTTTACATGTATATATTTTCCAAACACGGTGCGTATTTGTTTGTGCAGTATGTTTTTAAGATAGCAAAGGCATGTTTTATATGGTATAGCACAGACCTGGCTTTCTGCTTGTCTCATATTTACCCCTTTCCGGTTTGTTTTCTATAGCGTCTATAAAAGACCGGCGCGTGTATCGATTAATACTTCAATACTTAAGAATCAATCTATCATGCGTCACTAAAAAAGAAATGTCGCTGTGCTCAACCGCTTTGCAATGCTTTAAATTTCCTAACTTTTGCAGATAATTGTATAATTTCAAGATATATAAGCTCTGAAAAGGGGAAATTGTCATATGTTTTAAACCACCAGAAACGATTTGATCCTAAAATCATTTGAAGTAATAAGATCATTTTAAACAAGTTGATATACAGTTTTCAATAATACACTTTGTTCGTTGTTTTGAAACAGTTTTATGTAAGTGTATGACGATTATTATTGTTCTACAATGTAGATACCTCACTGGGGTACATCTAGATTCTTAACTGAGATACATATACCGTAGATTCTTCACTGTGGTACATGTGGATTCTTCACTGGGGTACATGTACCGTAGATTCTTCACTGTGGTACATGTGGATTCTTCACCGTGGTACGTGCTCTCGGGCACAAGAATAGTGTCAAAATATATCTGATCTCATATCTAAACCTAAAATACATCAGTTGTTTTTGTCTCTTTGCGTGTCCTTTGATTAGACGTTCAACTGCAAGTTTTACTCTGTTTTTCATAGTTGTTTATATGTGTCAGGTGATTGTTCTGGTTATTTTCACAGAACACCAGGCGAACAATTTTTATTGTACCTACCATATCTGCCCAGATCTTTTTCCCATTGAGAGAGAGAGAGAGAGAGAGAGAGAGAGAGAGAGAGAGAGAGAGAGAGAGAGAGAGAGAGAGAGAGAGAGAGAGAGAGAGAGATATTACAACCTTTGTACTTCTAATCATCAGATAGCAAGGCCTGGTGTCGTTAATATAACGGCCATAAAACAAACTGCCTTTGGTGCTCTATGATGTCTCTCTACACCTAAGGCTGACAGTAATTTATGGCTGGTACCGTATCACAGGAAAGCATAGTGTACCCAATTGTTTACTGCTGGACGCTAAAATTTATGTTACCCAATTGATGCGACTTACAGTTAAACTTTGCAAAACGTTATATGATGGAAAATGAGTAAATGTGAATGGCAGCGATTTTTTTCCAAGTAGTAAAATACACGAATATAAAATTCCCCAAAGAATTCTCATCAGTATTGTAATGTAATGTACATGTAAATTAGCAACTTCAGAACGTACAGTTTCATGTCAATTATTGCTCATTGCGATTACAATACATATCATATACATAATTTATGAACATTGTTTTCAGCCTGCTAGTACTATTTATTTTGCTCATTCTTAACTGTTGAAAATACACTGTGTACCATATATACTCTCTTAAAAGAAGAGCTCAACTGCAAACTGCACAGATCCAAATCTGCCGTCGCATAATGAGCCGGCAGATTTATGTTTGTGCGGTTTGTTAGAAGTAATCAGTAGAACAAACAAAAAACAGATTTGATCTACAAGCGCATTATATTACGGTAGATCAGGATCTTTATTGTTTACAGTTTGACTCGACTTACATTCGGTAATATACAGTAATTGGAAGCATTTCAGATACCGAACTCGCTTATTCAGTTACATAAAAGAAAGTAAAATTTACTATTTAACAACAAAGCATTTTTCGCTTATTTTTTCCCCTCCTAGTATGATAATACCTTCATTAAAGCTGTTACGTGATTTTTGTTTCAGGCACAATTAATTAATTAGTGATGATTTTCATTGATTATGCAGACTATCTGCAATGTATGTCTGAATAACAAACATGTATTGGCATCTTAGGCTTTAATTTCAACAGCATTTTTGGCTATAAAGAGTCACTAAAAAAATAAAGGTTCATAACAACCTGTCATTCTACTGTTGTCCCTATTCTAAAAGTAGAATATGGAACTGATATACTATTAGAAGATTTTTTAATGATCTGTTAATTTTGAGCCATTCTTAATTTAATTATCTTTAAAAATTAAAGACGTTATATTATTATTATTATTATTATTATTATTATTATTATTATTATTATTATTATTAATCGCTTTTCTGGTTTCAAAACAATTAATTAAAAAACATAAGCAATAATGCCTGATATATTTTATATAGGTTCTGCGAGTTCAGTGTGTACATGTACGAGGTCGATCATCCATGTATATGCATATGCAGAGAGTAAAATTATTGACGGATAGAGGTGTACATGTAGGATCGGATAGATGGAAAAATTAGTGAATGAATGAAATGGGCATTGGAAGGATCAGTCGATTCATCGATTGTGCACTTCTCCAATAATAATACTGCCGTACTTTTACCGCTGTACCGAAATGAATTCGTCAATATATTTCAGTAAATGCTATCATCTTGGTCAATCACTCCGATAAAATTTTGAGTATGCACCACCCAATCATGTACCACAACATATTTACCAGACCATTCTTGTGGCCCATACAGCAAAATCCATTATATACGCCATATTTTTTCCATCTGCATAACCATTAACAATTTCCAATACAATTTATTTTCTTGTCGTATGAATCCCAACCCGGTTTCGATGGCTGTATAATTAACTCTCACACACCAACACTCCATTATACGTAAAGAAATATGTTCCATGGTGACTTCTTCTTTACAATACGTGTAGATTCACTTCGTGGCAAGCAGACGTCAAATGGGAAGGCTCTTTTCAACTGTTAACAGCCGCCAAGAATGGCTGATAGGGCGTTTTTTCTTTCTTTTTATAGATGCTACTAACTTGAAATAACCATAAAAGCCAACACTACAGACGGCGTTTAACTTAAGTCAAAATATTGTTTTATATCACCCCACTTTATTTATGTCTGCCATCGTTTGGGTCTATTGTTCTCAACATTATAAATTATAAATTTATAATTCTAGTAGACGAGAAGACGAGAATTATATAACAGGTTTTATCTTGCACAACATGGTTTATCTTGCTTTATATATATATATATATATATATATATATATATATGTGTGTGTGTGTGTGTGTGTGTGTGTGTGTGTGTGTGTGTAGCTATAGTTATTCAAGTGACAAGGACTAGATCTCCTATTCTACAGTTTGAAAATATTTTACAATCCACTTGGATACATTCTGGCACCGACTTCACGAACCTCACCCATTTCGTTCACCATTTGACCTTGAAGCAACGATCTGTCAATATTGTTTATCTGAATTCATCAAAACGTCTGTCTACGTGTTGTATGTACGGGCCATGGCCCTGAGCAATATAATCAGTAGATAAAATTCCGTTCGGAATACTCGATACTAACACATAGTTACATGTTGAAATTCTCAATGCCAGTTATTGCTATTCTTAGTTGAAGCGAAGTGAATTGGCTTGTGGTTTCTGGGTTTAATGCCATTTATTCAGGGCGTGATAAGCTATACAAGGAATAGGCTAGATATGTCGGACAATATATTTGGTGGAGCAAGAACCTGGGAAAATCCCAGAAAGAACTACCAAACCAGGGGAAACTACTGGCAAATGTTCTTAGATATCGACGTTGGCTTAGCCCGAGACTCGAATCAGCGCGAACAGAAGTAAGATGTCAGTGGTCTGTTATGGCGAACGCCTTAAGACCAATCGGTCATCCTTTTCCCCCTGCTTGAATTGGTAAATTTGTATTATTATGATCATGTCGTCTGCTGCCCATAAAGATTGTATTTACATAGTGATGTAGAACAAACAAAATCAAAGACAAATACCAAGTAAATCGAATTAACAGAAGATTAGTAATGATTGTTTCATCCTAAAAATGGTGTCAGTAGTAAAACTATATTATGACTTTAGTGCAAAAAAATTTCTGAAAATTCGAAACAGGATTATTTAAGAAATATCTCAGTTTATAATCACTTAGAAAGAGAAAAGTGATAGAAATATGTAAGCAGATGCTCAAGTTTGCTCGTTCCATATTATTTTAGATTGTTACATGGTGTCATTAACTGTTGAATCAAGATGACAATCGAAAATATTATACATGGACTCAAATAGCCAGCAAAACGTGCAAGTCAACTCTGGTCTGTTTTACCGGTGGTAGCAGATAGATCATGCCACACAGTGTGTAGACAACGTTTGGCAATACCACTAGTGTAAATAACGTCGTTTTATACGGCATGAAAACAACGCTCAGCAATGAGTCATCATGCCGCCAGGTTAAATAAGTACGGTAGTTTCATACGGTATAAAAACAACCCTCGGCCGTGAGCTATCTGGATTGTGTGGTTGTCATTGATTACTGTTTATTAATGTTGTCAGCATGATGGAATATGGCCGACCTTTTCGATGCGTCAGGCCCCAAAAATGCGCGATGTTCACAAATGTTTTCGTGTATGGATAACACGTTTTCTTGATGAATTGGGACACCTATACGTTTTTCAGTTTCAGATAGTTGTTGATATACCCGATTTCTTAAGAAACTCATCTCTCGTCGAATCAACATCGATCATTACAGTCTTTGCTGCATACGCATTTTCCGCAGTCCATTTTCTTTTACTTCCTCAGAGAGTGTTTGTGAGACGATGCTGTAACATTTGACACTTTCCGGCCGAGCATGCGCGCATATAGCAATAACAGAATGACCTTTCTAAACGAGATATCCAAGTCTGGTATGCGTTTAACTGACAGGGAAGAATTGCTTATAGCTAAACTGGATTTTATCGATTGATGTATTGATTGGTAGTCATCTGAAACAACAATTAATTACTGATGCTTGCTCAGAAACTTCGGGTATGCATTTTACACAGAAACAATATTTTTAAGACTAGTTTGGTGGAGTTACTGTGGGTTTTATGTGTGGTATTATTCTATATTTTTGTTGGAGTTGATGTGTTCTTTAGTTTTTTGAGAGGCAGGGTCAGACCATGGGTCTTTGGCGCCCTAGGCGAACTATTACCTTGGCGCAGCCCCACCCTCCGAGACAAAAATCACTTATTATTAAAGCCTTGCGCCCTATTCGACCACATATTTCGTCTATATGATTTGACCAGCCTTGTTCATAGTATATCTTGTCCATTGGTCAAGTTTAATAGGAAATTCCAAAAATAATTGTTATTACTGTCTGAATGAACGTTCTGTGGTTTAGTCTTTGGAACAAATTTTAGATTTCGTCAAAGAAAATAACAAATGTTACTGTTTCATAACGTTATTATATTTGATACCATTTATGTGTCCGTAAGAAATATATGCATCCTTAGCACTCCATCTTAATATTTTCTAAAGAATACTTGTGTACAGTTAGACATCAGCCAGTCTAGTGTTTACTAATAGGGACGCTGATTTAGGTAGCTGCTTTAGGGAAGTAAACTGTAAGTGAAAATGACGGTTGGAAAATCAGACACTGGCAAGATATGCGAATTATGGATGGGAAGTGACGTCATGGAAGACTGAACTATTAATATTTTTGTTTAGAATTTGTAAGCATAATTGTTTATATTTTTGGTATCGATGACTTTTTGATAAAATTAATCTTAAACTCATGAGACTTCAGTAGCTATATACATTAGGAATTTTATATCAGAATGGAATGTTTAGCTGATATATGGTTGTTACATACATGACATTTCCGTCAGGCTAAGAGCAATTTCTAAACGGTGAGTAGGTGATTTTTATCAAATGTATTTAACTATCAGACGAAACTTTTGCTCCGGGGTTGACACTATTGAAAGCAGATGCATATCACAAAGCATTCCTTAATCAGTGTTGTGCTACCATTCCGTACCAGGTATAGAATATGTTCAAAGACGCGTGTAAATATTCTCGAGGACTACTTTAGTCTTTTCACCATTTAATCTGTGTGCATAAAAACATAATGGACAGTTCTGTTTGATTGCGTGAAGGATGACCACGACTCTTGCCATGGTTGACACTTAGCAAATGTATACCCTCTAATCTGTAACAAATCTGATCATTATTTTTTCTAAACTTCAAGATCAAGAGAGAAAAACTAATCACCCAATAGAATAGAGGCCATCACTCCCTCCCCCCCCAAAAAAAAAAAAAAAAAAAAAAAACTGAGAAGAGTAAACTTTGCAATATGGTTAGACAAGCGGAAGGTGGGGAAAAATAATCAATTATTGATAACCACGCAAAAACCTAATCACACGTGCAATTACAATATTCTAACGAAAGAAAATTAATGTTAATACAAGTCAGTGAACTCAAGTGCCTTCAAATAATCGCTGACATTACTTCTAACAATCTGAATGATGAATCAATTTTGTTTGGCGGCCCCACCACTCAACAGTTAAAAAGACTTTCATCTAGAAGTCTTTAGTCGACAAGCCATGTGTGACTTCTTTTCAAGACAAACGAAATGCAAAGTGTTAATATTATAACACTGCCACCTGGTGCGTGTACAACCCCATCACTGCTCAGGACTTAAACAAGATGATACGATTGTTGTAAAGCTACAGCTTCTAAACTTAGCATAATTGTTTTGGAAGATACGCGCAGTTTGCAAAAAAAAAAGAGCTATCTTATGGTGCTCGTGAAAACGAGTTAAGAACGTGGCCCAAATATTTTTGGCCTTTTTATTTTCTACCCAAGCGAAAAACACCAGCAGATGGGTTTAAACTCAATTGCATATAATGTAATGTTTAAATGCAATTGAATATAATTTAACTGCAACAACATCTGTCTGATCACTTCTAAGATGAAACCTATCGAGCGGTAATGGTTATCGTTTTTGCAATTGCAAACAACCTATATATAGTCATGTTTGTTTCGTCAATACCAGGTAACGGTTGAATCACTTCTCAGGTTGAAGGGGGGAGGTTTGAGATGCATTTGAATCGTAAACACAACGAAACACCTTCCTCCACTTTTTTCTTGTATACTTTTATGAGTATGCAGCAAACGATACATGTCTTATAAAACAGATTGCAATCTCTCTCTCTCTCTCTCTCTCTCTCTCTCTCTCTCTCTCTCTCTCTCTCTCTCTCTCTCTCTCTCTCCGTTTTAACACAACTATGCCTGTCGTCTACGTGATCATAATCAGTGACGCGTTGAGCGTTGTTCCAGGTTGTTGAACACACATCTCCCACACATTCCTACCACAAAAGGTACCAACTCTCACTGCCTACAAATCAACTCATCGACTAGCACTTTAGTTCCCTTCTTCAAGCAAAGTTATACGAGCCAAAGAAGGAAATATGCGTATACTGAACAAAACCAAGCCGTGCTTAAACTGATGGACTTTGTGTTCGAGGCGGACGGCACAGTAATGCCAACATCAGTTACTTCTTATTTTGAGTTTATTGTTGACCTACTTTAAGGGCATAATTGGAACTTTTTCTTTTCTTTATTCTTGGAATAATCGTGCAATTAGCTATTTGTTTCCTATTTGGGATGGTTCGAATATAGCTGATCAGAAGATTACGGCTTTTGTGTTATTTTATTCCTAGAATTATTGTTGAAAAAACAAATGAAATGTTATGTATATTTTATCACATTTTTAAACTTAAATTATATTTCAGAAATAATAACAAACCGCAGTGTTTTGCTTTTGAGGCAAGAATTATATATTTTACACTGACGTAGTGTATGTAATACGACAGTTTCTTGGTCCAGCTCCGGGCAGTATCCAGTACGTTCTGTTTTGGAATCGTGCCTATACTTGTACCTGTGGCACAAAAGAAGTATTGGTTATTATCGTGAATGATAAAGTCGAATTCCCGTAGGATATACAATATGTAAATGATTTGCCTGCTATGTGGAATACAGCATTTTGTCTTCTCCAGTTATGCCGACATTTTGTGGTATATTTCACATTTCACATCTATCCGAGAGACGGTGCTTTTGCAATAACTGTAATGTGAATGTTTTATTTCTTTGCAGAGCTTGGGCCAGTTGTAGAGCTGAACATTGATTATTACCTTCATTTCTTCCATGGAGAATATTGGCTTCCATTCAATGGAAAAATACAATGATGGGGATCTTACAAGTGAGGATTAGTCTTTGAAAAATATCATATATTATAAACAAAACACCACGAGATACAGGGTATTTTCAGAATATTTGTGTGAAACACACGAGACAGATTGACCTCAACTGTATGATGCAAATGAAAAATTTGTTGGATTTTGTTCTACAGCCAGCTGGAGGACACAGACTGTATATCAGCTTGGAAGCATCCAGAGGTGGCTCTAGTTTTGTCTTTGGTTATCTAGCTGTATGACTGTTACCATTGTTTCATAAAGCTAGGTTACCAAAGTCAAAAATAGTGGTCAGAACCAGCACACATCCTATTTAAGGAAGTAGAAGATCACAGGTGTGCTAAACTCTCTTCAGAGCGCATGCAACACCAAAGAATAACTGTTTATTGGCAAAACAATAAATAAAACGGAAACCGAAGATCAGGTGTTGGTGAGATGTCTGAATTTAGTCAAGGGTAAATATAATATAAGTATTTTATCACTGTGTATTATTATATTGCAAGAAAGCCAGGACACCCTTCTTTTTTTATACTATCCTTCCTTTTTAAAGTAATCAATATTGTTTTTCCCCTTTTTCATAACCTTGACTATCTGTAACTACCAATGTGTTCTCCTTTCACCATATTGATATTCAAAATGACGAATGCAATCATCTAATTTACTGAATAAGTGTTATTTAATTTCTGTAATCTCTTTCTTTTTTAAATAAAGTATTACTTGGACAGGTAAAGAAAAAGAAAACATTTTTTGCCTACTTTGCACACTGACATTTTTAAGGTGTTACAGAATAAAATATTTCTAGTGCGACAAGTTTTACAACGGGTAATTTGATGAGATCATTCACCTGGTTAAAATGATAAGTGTACCCTTGGAATAGTCATGAATTGTAGGACATACACATTTGCTGATATAATGTTCTTATATGGTGTTCAAAATCTTTCTTTAACAATTTTAACATTAGTATACAGCTTTATGTATCACAATAACATCCTTCTTTCGTTTAAACTTGTCACTGGCATATCAGCGAGAAATATAAAAGGACTGGTTAGTTCAGTGTCAAATAACCGTATTAGTCCATGACGCCATATAAGCACCGCCTAACACTTTGTCAGATGATCGTGTTAGTAAAGAGAATAGGTATATATTTTCTTTTATAGCTAGCATTATATTTTCGGAATGAGGGTGAAGGGGTACCAATGATGAAAATGTTTTATCTCTCCATGAAGCAATCTGGATTCAATTAAAATTAATATATTACAACTCACTATAAATTTTAAAAATATTCCCATAGCACAATGTATGAATATTTTTATAAACTACCTTTATGATTGCTTTGATGAGAGTAGAGAGGCACGTTTATCAGTCTGCCCTATATGTGGAGGTATGATAATTGTCAATAAATATGCCATTACCAGCTTAGTCATATGAAAAAAAGCCCGTAGGCAAAATCATATTTGCGGGAAATGATGCGTGCAGACATGCGCTCTAGTGTTAACCCCGTTGCCAGGTCAGCTTAATTGAAAGCGTCTTGGAGATTCGCCTCGCCAGTACATGATTCGGCGAATATGACATGTTTCAGCTGTTTAAAAAGTTACTATAGAAATAATAACTCTGTCGAAATAAAATTTTGTTTGTTTTCGTGACAAATATTGACATAGGTAAGCCGCTTTATTTGAGAAGAAGCCAATCACCTGTAACATTTTGGCTTATGATTCACTCTTCTAAAATTCACTATGTAACTTTTAAATGATAAATTATATCTAAAAACAGAGAAAAGACCGACTAATTTAATCATGAAAATAAGAAGGAGTCGAACTTGCGAAGTGCAGACATGAATTTACAAATACTATGGAACCATGAGTCTACATGTATTAAAATTTATTATTATCACAATCAATTATATATATATATATATATATATATATATATATATATATATATATATATATATATATATATATATATATATATATATATATATATACATTGATATGTATCACATACATATCAAAGTATGACGTTCATAGTAACCATGACACTACAGATGTTAAAGTTCGTTATCTATAAATCATGTTTTTATGCTGATTTTTAGATAAAAATTATTTTCCTTTTAAGATGTTAATGCAAGTCTTTATATGTGCAATAAAGTTTTAATGTTACAGCGCACGCTTTCAATTTTTATTTTAATGTTTGTTAAATATCATTATTTCTGTTTTTGTATGTGTGTGTGTGTGTTTGATATAACGCCTCGCTACTTTGCATTCCTCTCTGACTGTCTGACTGTCTCTTTTGTATTTGGCTTCAATTACTTACATTTAATTACACTAGACATTTATCTATCTATCTATCTATCTATCTATCTATCTATCTATCTATCTATCTATCTATCTATCTATCTATCTATCTATCTATCTATCTATCTATCTATCTATCTATCTATCCATCTATCTATATATTTATCTATCTATCTATCTATCTATCTATCTATCTATCTATCTATCTATCTATCTATCTATCTATCTATCTACCTACCTACCTACCTACCTACCTACCTACCTACCTACCTACCTACCTATCTATCTATCTATCTATCTATCTATCTATCTATCTATCTATCTATCTATCTATCTATCTATCTATCTATCTATCTATCTATCTATCTATCTATTGGTCGATAGATAGATCGGTGGGTGGGTGGATGCATGCATGCAGCTCTCTCTTCTCTATCGATGGATGGCTGGATACATGCATGCATGCTCGCATCTGGGAAAGAAACATAATATGTAGATGACTAAACATGAACGTGTGTGCTTCAGTATCTCGAGATGAAGTCATAAAACTATCAGACTTATAATCCGCATGATGAATGAAAAACAACATTAGATGATATAAAGGTACGCTTATACTTTAGAGCTGTAAGTTATGGTGAATTATTAAAGTACCTTGAACTTTTCTCTTGACTTTCTTTGCATGGAATGAATATTGCCTTGTGTTATTGTTCTTGCAATCTGTATAATCCTAAGGATAAGCTAAGAAATAAGTGGAAAACAAGACATCATAAGTATTTTGCTACAACATTCTTGGTTTAAATTAAACATATAATAGTAGTCTACTAACTAGGCACCACATCCAAAACGTTTGTCAACTTGAGTGCACACTCAAATATTATAAAACTTCTAAGCATTATTTATTTATTTATTTATTTATTTATTTATTTATTTATTTATTTATTTATTTATTTATTTATTTATAGTATATATCATATCCGTTCAAACGAAACAAAGCTTATGTGTAATTTAGATTTACTTTCTGTAATGATTCGAAATTTGAGTCGGACTGCGCAGTTTTGTGAATCCGGGAACTTGTCAGATTTGAATAATTACATAGTTAAAGTTATAATAGATATGAAAGCCCCTCGTTCCACAGATCAAATGGAGTTCAGAGATCTAAAATCATCGTAGTTGATGTCATCACTAGCATTCAACCAATTAATCACCACTAACGGATTCATTCGAATAGGTGTGTATCTGTTTATATCCTTTACACCTTTGTCTTTCATTGCAAAGAAAACCCTTCTTGCATCTTCTTTCTGCTTTAAAACTAAATAATTATGACCAATAACAAATTGAAAAGTATTGCAAAGATTTCCCTGCATTCAATTTGAGCAATTCTATTATGACGAAATTATACTCTTGTAAGGTAATGTGAAAAATCCGACCTGAGTAGACCTAATACAGGTGTCAAAAATGTTTTAGCCCGAATGTAGGAATTATCAGTAGAGCAAATACTTAAAGGGACAGGAAGAACATTCATATTGTAATTTGCATTTGCCTGCCTTGATAAGATTATGAATTGTTACCTAGAACTATACATTTGATTGCATTGAAAATAGGATGAATATTTACCTAGAAATGTACATTTGCTTGCCTTGATATAATTTTGAACAGGTACCTAACATTCCTGTAATCCAACCGGTTGAATTTTGGGAAATGTCAAACCAAACCGTTGTTGACTAGAGTAATTAATCTCATCCTTGGACCATTTATATGGTTTTATTTCTGCTTTTCAAAACGCGTATACAAATATGTTACGATAGCTACCAAACTAAAACTCCAGTTGTTTTCGTTTCAACAATCACAATTGTCAGTAAACATAAAATGCATTTAAAAAACGATTGTGATATTAAATGTTTATGATTTAGCATGCCACATGTAGCTAATGTCAGATGTGATTTAAATCCGAACATTTTATATTCTTACCAAAGGATCTGTAGTCGCCGCCATTATCTTCCGGCGTTTTGCGTATGCCGGAAAACGGAAAAGGGCGAAAACAGAGGACGCAGTGTTTATAACGTGCACTATTAATTATTTTCTTAGAATTAGGCCATATTCACCCCTTTATATCTCTAAATTTTTACTCGTATTTTTAATTCAACCATTTTATCAATACATACTTTTTTGCAGCTCTGCATAATTCAATTATTCAAAGAACGCACGAGACACAAATTGTCACATTTTCGTGATGTCGTGCTACTTTAGTCAGTACACACGTGACTGTATGATTTGCACCCGTCTATGCTTCACATGAATCACATTGTTGACAAAGAGTAGAATGATGTATTATTGTTATGAAAACGAATGACTACATACCAGATTATTATTATATAGAAAATATATGGTAAAACATGATATGTAGAATTTATACCCGTAACATTTTGAAACAAACAGTGGCATTGGAAGTGACTGTCATCTGCTCCTTTGTATTCTGGTCTTTTGCTCAAGCTCCATTATGAAGCAGAACGAAAACAGACGAGTAACTGTTCATAGCGTTAATCAGCATATTTTCACTGTAACTCATTAACAGTTAAACATGTACAAGATCTCTTCTGTTATTTTAAAATTAATGGCAATATAAAAAAAGATTCTTCCAACGCAGGAAAATAACCTGGCAAACGTGTACAAAACACAATGCTGCACACTCCATTTTTTTCTTTGACCCATTGCATTTGGTGAATTCTATCGGAAGCATGGCTAAGTTGAGAATACATCATTTTTGCACGCTCTAGCAGATATCAGCACGAGGTTTGCCGAAGCTTTATTCGAGATGTGAAGGGAGGTAACCTACTATGAAGCGCATACAGCGTTACCAGAAATGGCCAGAGAACACAATTAAATTTATTATATATTCTCTACATTTGTTTCTCAATACTGACGTTTCAACTTGGACAATCAATATAAATTATATGTCAGTCTAACATACCTGCAAAGATGACTTCACGGAGAAGTTCTTGTCAAAGGTTCACTGGCATTATTTTGAGAGGCTGAACTGTAAACAGAGCATATATTTCACTTCCAGATCATCACCAAGACCTTATTAGTCACTGTGCACTGTCGCCGAAATAAACACAGAAAATCTCTTTCTGAGCTCATTATCTCAAGAATAAACAATTATCTTTAAATCCATACGAAAAATGCACAAATCTTACTCTTCTATCACCACTAAAACCCAATTTTATTCACACTTTTATAGTTGCATGACACGCCTATGTCAACTTTATTCATGATGTCTTTTTGAATTTCCTTGAAAACAAGACACGTGGCACCTGTCATAAAGTATGCAGTGCTGGTATTCCACAGGGTGCTAGTTTTGATCCAAGTGCTTTTGATAACCAAAACTAATTTTTATATCTTCCTTAATGATGGAAATTTGTCAATGCAGTAAAACTCTAGATGTAATACAATATAAGGACTGTCTGAAAATATGTTTGAAATTTGCAAATATTAATACATTAAATTTGAGTGGAAATGTAAATAAACATTTAAATTTTAGAAACTCAATTTTATTTATAAATTTAAATTTTCATACAAGTTTTTAACCTCAGTTTGACAAATTTTGACAGCAAAGATGACTAAAGAATTTTGTCTAAAACAAATGGTTGCTTGGGTCTGTATAACTGATACCATTTTCCCCAGGGGTAGTGAAGCAATAGATTTTAATGATTTTGGCAGCAACCCGCACTATGCCTGTCCAGATATAAGTGTACACACTAAAGAAGCAATGACAGGTGCTATGTTCCACATTTATTGTTTTAGGTGATTAGGCAGTTGTTTGTATAACTGATATCACACTCAGATTAAAAATTCTGATGGAACCACACACATGTTTCGTAGCAACAATGCAATCCATTACACTGTCGATAACTACAAAATAAGACAATGAAATAAGCATATACAGTGTCTAGGGAGGCTCTACCTTACTGAAAAATGGTACTATTCTCTATAATGAAGACCTTATCCATGTCTTTGAGGGGGTTATATATCAGTTAGTAATATGAACTAATCTTGGTCACTTATAGCAGTACAATGCACATGTCCTTATGAAACCTTGCTATCACCACCGGATTACTGGAGAGCTTCCAAGCTGATCCAAATCTAAGACTTTGTTTCAGATACCATGCTAGACCTGAAAAGAAATAACATGTTTCACTTAATTCTAGAAAATAGTAAGATGTAGGTAAATGAAGTTAAAATGTGTCAGATATGGTGATTTCAACATAACATTAAGGTTGCAAGCATGGGAACAATATTAAACTTGACAGAGTGACACTCAGAAATGGAAAGCAATGGCCATGTATTATAGCAATAAATTCATCCTAAAGATATATGAGTTTTCTAGAAGCATGTTTAGCTATTTACAGGTTAAATAACTAATCAGGTAGTCATTGTGTCATAAAATTTTAGGCAAGGTTGAGACGGTGAGATTTGATCATTGGTGTAAACATTAGTACATACCAGTATACAGGAAAGTCAAGCGACAATGTAGTAAAATAAAATATATTACTATAAGCAATCTACGATGGAAACTACAATGTTGGATATTGCAAGCGAATGCAGCCAAATGTGGTCACACAGATCAACTATAGGTACCAATAAATCCTATATCATTAACTAAATGTAAACTTCTGATCCCTTAAACTTGTAAACAAGGATGGAGATTTGCATATGTGAAAATTTGCATATGTGGGATATATATGATGTACTAATTAAGATCAAATGTGCAAACATAATTTAAATTATCTGTTTGAACGATTGCATCGTATTTTTAAAGTGCTGATTACCAATAATTAAGCTCAATGATTCAATGGAATCAGGTATCAACTGTTACTAAAATACTGCAATCTGTCAAAGTACTAAATTGAAATATTTTACCATGCATAGGCATATTCATGATGAAAATAACAGTTTAGGATACTTTCAGAACACACAGCCAGAAATGTACCTTTCAGATTCACTATTGGAACAATGTCAGATTATATGATGTACTGAATGTGAACTTATAATCTCAAACATTCTAAACTATATGGATATTTGTTCATGTGGGATATATAACCATGTTAGGATCAGTTGTACAAAGTTAAATTCAAATAATCTGTTTGAATAATTCAAATGTAATCTTTAGAGTGTCAGTTAGCAAATATTTTTAGTAATTAATGATGCATAGAGCAAGAGGAATCATTATAATTCCAATTACATTATATAGACCACGATGCCACACTACATCAATCAATATCTTAACCAAACTCAATTCACAATACAATTCAATGTATTTTGTGTTCAACCTACATCATTTTGCTGTTTTCCAAGGGTAATATAGGCCTGATGAAATTACATGTATATTTTATCCATTTAAATGTATTTCATTTTCAGACAGTTCACAATCATTTAGCAAAGAACTTGAGTAGGTTATAGCATAAAGGTTTCATCTCTGTCCAATCACTAAATACCTTATAACTATGTTATAGCATAAAGGTTTCATCTCTGTCCAATCACCAAATACCTTATAACTATGTTCATAAATAATTACCGACGGCGATACAAGCAGATATGTGTTACCCAGGAAGTCAAATCATCATAAACATATACATTAACTGCTTGGTCCCCAAATATTAACTGCTTGGTCCCCTAATATTAACCGCTTGGTCCCCTAATAAATAGTTTGAATGACCACTAAAAAATATAATTTTGTCTTCGCATATTTTAAATGAAGGTCTCATTTTGACTTACAAAGAGAAAATTTGACAAATATCCATCATTGGAACTTGTATATGGTGGAGGAGTGAAAACATGCTATCACTTAATATCATTCCCAAAAATATTATAATGTCCATTTTGGGAGGAATTTGTTTATTGTTTATTTTATTTAAAATTTCATTTAAATTGTTAAAATAGTCTTTTTTTTAAAAAAGAGTTTCATTCTTATCTTTTCAAAGTCAATATACATTACATATTCAAATTTCATGTGTCTAAGTTTCATTCTTATCTTTTCAAAGTCAATATACATTACATATTCAAATTTCATGTGTCTATCGATAATCATAAAGATTTTATACCAATTTAAACTTTACTCAAATACTGCACTGACAGGATATATAACACAATTAATTTTAAACTATATTATCTACATATCTTTCTCAGTACTGACCTTTCCACCGTGTGACAATCAATTCAAATATGTTAATCTAAAATACATTTAAAGATGAGTTGACGACGAAGTTCTTGTTAAGGGTTAACCAGCAATTGTTTGAGAGGCTGGACTGATTTGACTTCCGAATCACTAATGCCTTATTACGCACTGTCCTCGAAATACACACATACAAACACTCCCTAAGAACATATTCTCAAGAATAAACAATTACCTTTAAATCACTACTAAAATGCATAAATCTAATTTTTTATCACCGCCAAAATGAGATGAAAATAATGTTTAAAAAAATTTAGAAACACTCTTTACAAACACTCCCTAAGAACATATTCTCAAGAATAAACAATTACCTTTAAATCACTACTAAAATGCATAAATCTAATTTTTTATCACCGCCAAAATGAGATGAAAATAATGTTTAAAAAAATTTAGACAGGAACTAAATTCGTGGATACTGAACCGGAACTATTAATTGTGATCTGATTCCAAATACCAGTAGTCTCCGCCCTATCTCCGACTGTACTACGCATACGTCATTATGGACACGGGCTGGTTAAGCAGTGTGTGTCAAGCCGAAGATAGGTCGGTGTTGTTAGTTTAATAAAACGCACTTCTTTTGTTTTAACGAAATATCGAAAACAATAATTTCAATCTGATTAAAATCAGATCTCCACTATCTTGGTGAAGATCTGAAAGCGATCGCTTAGGGGTATGTTCTGGTGGCCTTTGAATTAGTAAATGGCAATGCAGCTTTAAGATATTTGAAAGTGAATTAAATTTTCAGTGATCTTGCTCCATCTCCTAAACGCGAAGATATAAGACTTCATCAGAATAGTTCATAAAGTTAACAATTACGGTAATAACACAGGTCATCAGAACATGACCCCTCTGCGGTCGCTGTCAGATCTTCAAGTAGGACAGTGGCGATCAGATTTTAATCAGATTGATAATAATCTACATGAGAGACTACTATAGGTATACATAATGAAATATCATCCTGGGGTGTCCTGCCGCTAACCGTTAAAAGACTGATGGCTGAATCTTATTTTGTCAGCAGCAGCGCCACAAGTTTAAAAGCATAATCACCATTCTGTGTTTTCTTATGTTACTACTAAAGTGGTGCCTTTAACTCATATTTCTGTTGCAGATGCTCTTTAGTCTCTTCGTTCGGTTGCAGGTGTGTTTCTGTCTCATATTTCTGTTGTAGGTGTGCTTCAATCTCAGCTTTTTACTAAAATGGTGCATTTTAGTCATCTTTCTATTTCAGAAACGCTTTTTAGGATCAGCTCTTGTTGTTTTATATTTTTAGTACTAAACGGATACATATGTATTATCGGTTCAGAGTTCATATAGATGCTACCAACACGCTTGTATGTGGTTATAAACGAATCTGGATCGCCCGTAATAATTCTATTTTATTTGTTAGCGATTTTGCCGTTGAGCAGCTCATGTCGCAGGTCATCATCAAAACAAGCAGAATTAAAAATCAACTTTTCTGCGAATTTAGCATTATTGTCTTAAAGTCTATGGCGGTTGATATATTGATATATGAGCAAGAGCCTTCATTGCGTAATCAATATTCGAGAAAAGCTGCTTTTATGTTTCAAGAACGTTTTCCATACATACTGCTGTCTGGATGATAATTGCACGGATCGGTATCAGCGACCCAAGCAACATCCACTTCCTATATTTCACATCATTGTTGTAAATAATTTCTTGTCCTACAGACGACATAGGTTTATGTTTCATTGTTTCGGACTTACTATATTTTATTTCGTTTCTAAAACCGTTAACTTAGATTTTGTTTTAGGAAGGCATCCTTTAGCACATCATAATACAATGTGTCAATCACGGCTGAAGAAGCGAATTTACGTCACAGATTTACCCAAAAAATAACTCGCTGAGATGAAAAAATCAGTCATTATTTCTACACTTCTGCCTTTTTATGCTGCTTCTCCAAGTTCATGTCGTGTAATTATACTCTTTCTCCATCTCTGCTTCTGACCTTGCCGGCTTGTCAAATGCAATAATTTCCCCTCCTGTTATTTTTACCCACTCTAGTCTTAACGTATCTGCTTACTTCTCTAATTCTAGCTTCCCCATATCTGCAATCGTATCTTAATTCTATCGTTCTTTCAATTTATTCCACTTTTTTAGTCTTCTACTTTTTCCATTTTGTTTTATGACACTTGTGCCTCCATCTCTAACGTTCACTTTCCATCTTTAGCTTCATTTCCCTTTACCTGACTTGCTCTATCGGACTCCTGAACGAAATATTGGCCTGTCATAAATGCAAACTCTGATAAATCCACAAAAGACACTGACACATAAGTGAGTCTTCTGCATGTCTAAAGGAGGTCTTCGAAGACACATCGATGGTAGTTTATCTACGACCAAACCAATAAAAAAAGACAGCCATGTACATACCTGTACGAACTTATTACTAAGTAAGCAGGAGCACGCAGATGTAAATACAGTCCTTGTTTAATCTAAACTGAAAAGAGAATGCTACATTTAAGAGAATGCTACATTTAAGAGAGGTGTTCTCTGGATCTTTCTTCACCAGTTATTATAGCATATCAGAGCTTTTTCTTTAATCGACGCAGTGGCCACTATTATTCTGACCTGCAGTTTTACCTAGGACATACATACTAGTATGTATATTTAATTTAAATTGTTTGATAGTTTTGACTATTTTAAAACAAAATTCATTACATGCTACAATGTTACTGGATTTGATCTTTTCCACAATTGAGTTCAGTTCTATTTGACCTGATTAGCATTTTTATTTAGTTTGTATGTTTCTTATTTCATTTAACTAAACAACTAATAATAGAATCATTGTATATAATTGCTGACTTTGTTCCAAAATCAGTTACAGGTTTGATAATCATCGTTGTTTTAAATCTTTTTTAATTTTGCTCAGAGTAAGAATCATTATGTTAAGTCAAGGTCATACCTGAACTACTTATCAAGTATCATGCGTAAATTAGTAACAATTTCTAAGTTTTCGAAAATGACCTTTGACCCTCATCCGGGAATCTGTTTTGCGTCATAGTTAGTAGTGTACCTGATGTTTTTTTTATAAAGGATAGTCCGATGGGCAAAAACACTTGACCCGTTAAAATGTATTTGTATTGTGACCAGTTTGGGGTGAATTTTATTTTTCTTCAAACTATTAAAGTCAAGTTATTGTTTTCCCTGTGAATACAAAAGTGCTCTGACAAAATCCTTGGATAAATACATTCTTTGAAATATGTACTGAATTAAAAACTGGAATAATATTGTCTGGTTCATTACAGACGTCATCCTCTTCCATTTGTAATTTTATCAGGATTTTTGACTGAGTTTTACTTAGAACTTTTCATTGATAGGACTCGTGTTTTAATACCTTAAGTTCTTTTTGTCTTATTTTTTCACTCTGTATTCTAGGATAAAAAATTATTTGTTACATTTTGCAGAGTTTGTTGTCTTCACTCTTTTCTGTTACTTATTTTAAAAGAATGTTGTTGTAGAGTTTAATGCTATTTTTCAGCACATGATATGATATACATGGCATCCAGTATAATTGGTGGAGGAAGAACTCTAGAAAACGCCCGGAAAGAACCACCGACCCACGACAGATTACTGGCAAACTTTCTCACATACCCACATTAGCCGAATCTTGTACTCGAACCCACGCAGACAGAGGTGATGTGGCAGTGAAACATAGCAGACAGCGATTAAACCACTCGACCACTCGGGGTCCCTTATTTTAAGAGAATGGAGTCGTAGCAACACATACATTGTTGTTGTTGTTGTTATTGTTGTTGTAGGGTTTAACGCCATTTTTCAGCACACGATAGGCTATACATGGCGGCCAGTATTATTGGTGGAGGCAGAATCTGAGAAAACCCCCGGAAAGAACCACCGACCCACGAGAAGCTACTGGCAAGCTTTTTCACATAACTACATTAGCCGAATCCTAGACTCGAACCCACGCAGACAGAGGTGAGATGGCAGTGATCCGTAACGAAGAGCGCTTTAGACCACTCAATACATACATACATACATACATACATACATACATACATACATACATACATACATACATACATACATACATACATACATACATACATACATACATACATACATACATACTTTCCAAGACGTTACCGTATAACGTACAACTTTTATCTTAGTTCCTTATAGTAACAATTATTCTTTATCAATCAGTCAACGACAATAGGCAGTGCTGGTGAATGAGCCCATTTATATGCATTTAAGGATAGGCGCAAAGGAAAACAGACCATACACAGAATATACCCCTCATACAGAATACCTATAAAACAGAAATCATGCAGACCTAAACGAAACAATTCTTCTGATGTTTGCATAGGCTTACGCAAGGGTAAAGGAATGTTTATAGACATTTGTAAGAGGAAAGACAAAACACACACACACGTGCACTCACATAAACTGTTAAAACATTAGCAATTAATTTGGAGCTCTTTTCTAGAAATGTGGGTAGCCACGAAAAGTGACGTTGTATTGGTGAGTGGTCCTGTAGTTTACGATCACGTCTCGTCATTGACCTCACCATGGCATATGATTGACTCTTTCTATAGGAGAGACGAGAATCAGTCCGTCTCCATTGACCTCACCATAGCATATGATTGACTCTTTCTATAGGAGAGACGAGAATCAGTCCGTCTCCATTGACCTTACCATAGCATATGATTGACTCTTTCTATAGGAGAGACGAGAATCAGTCCGTCTCCATTGACCTCACCATAGCATATAATCGACTCTTTCTATAGAAGAGACGAGAATCAGTCCGTCTCCATTGACCTCACCATAGCATATGATTGACTCTTTCTATAGGAGAGACGAGAATCAGTCCGTCTCCATTGACCTCACCATAGCATATGATTGACTCTTTCTATAGAAGAGACGAGAATCAGTCCGTCTCCATTGTACACTCCATATCTTATTTTTCTTGTTGTTTGTTACTGCTACTGTCGCTGTTGCTGTCTCTGCTGCCTTTGTTGCTTCTGCAAGTCTTCTTTCTCTATGTGTATTCCTTCGCACATGACATCTTTTTTCCTATCCGTGCTTTTCTGGAACTGGTACTGACTGACTGGGTGAATATGATCATAGGTTCACTCCTCTTGTAATCTTCGAAGATAATTTTAATGGTTGACGAGTCAAAAATGGTCTGACACGACTGGTTAACACACCGATTTACATGTCTCAAAGCTAAAAGGGATAACCATTATGTCCCCAGAACTATGTTTCTATTTCGTCGTCATTTATAGAGTATTCATGATCAAAACAAGCTTTGAAATATTCTCAGGGAGATCCAAGTTTGTGTTGATTACAAAAATACACATAATACTGTCCACACACGATATAATCTGATTCTTGTAAACTCTCGTTATTGAAATGAGTCGATGCAATTGTTTTTTTTAAAGATAATACTATTGTCTTCCAAAGGAGATATTCCAAAGGAATCAAAATATTCCAAATTTTGTGATTGTTGACAAAGACTACGGCTTCCCAGTGAATTATTGGATGATGACTGTTGTCTGTGTTGATGGAATAATCTTGAACATTTGTAAGGTTTCGATAGGGACGTGCATCAGTAATACATACCAAAGAATCCCAAGTAGCTGTGAAACATCTGTGAGTCAGCTGCTATGAAGTTCCTATGAATTTGTTATTTGTTTTGTTGTTTTCCTATTTATTCACGGGTAATGATACTTCAATAATTCAAACCTGACCTTTTCCTTGAAAAGGTACGTAAAGTAAGTCATTGAACGGATAGGCTTTTTAGTCTGCTGCAAGAAGGCTTCGATGTGTTTGGTCTCCAGAGAAGCCAATGTATGTGCGGAATGTATGTCTGTATAATACTGTATCAAAATATTTTCTTCTGATATGAGAGTATATAATTCTTCCAGACACTCTTCCAACTTTTCATCATCAAGAATTTGTCGTATCGTTTCTGCGTCGGATGACTGATGTGACACCCATAACAATGTTATATGGTCAAGTTGGCGATTCGTTCAGTCAAGGTATTAACAACACTAAAATGCTAAATGTTCTTCTTGTTCTGATCATATTGACTGCTCGACTATAAGTTCATCTTCTTCTTATTGATCATAAACATCCTCATCGCATTTCTCCATAGGTTCTAGCATTCCATCTTTTGATCTAACAGTATATGATCGCTTCTCTCAAACGGTTGATTTCCAGAATATTGTCAAATTCTGCATACCACACGACGTTCACTGTGTTTTCCAGAGTTACTGCAAACTGAGATTCCACATGACGTTTACAGGGTGGAAATGTCCTTCGGTGTTGCCTTGATCTAGAGTGAAATAAAAAGCTCTACAAAGCATATCCTCCTAAGATTTTGTTTTTTCACCATTAGACGAAAAACGTTCTGACGTTTTCTTAATCGATGTTTGTGTATCTTGGACACAGGTACCGTTCCTTTCAAACATTTGCAAAGAACATTCACACATTGCATCAATGATTGTTAGAAGTATTTTTTCGACTGATTTGTTTTCGTGCCTAGCATTTAATTTAGTCGGTATTGCCAAAATAATTAACCTATGTAATACTTCTTGGAGAAACTTGCTTCTAACGAATGTGACCGTACTTGTACATTGTTTTGCGACTGATGGTATAAAGCGCACGAATCAATTTGGTAATTGTCAAGAATACAGTTTTCGGTGATTTGTTTTGTTCACGCGAAAGTAGCCATTCTGCCAGACATTAAAGCTTTCTTTAAGACATCAAAGCGACTAGGATTTGCCGTCTATTCTATCTTGTGCATTATCAGAATTTTAGCCAGTTTTCTCCACAAAGAATTCAACATAATGTTGGTAAATAAGCGACCCTTCCTTCTTTTCCACGTGCTCCAATTTAATGCCATTTTAGAATTTGGTGTTTTTCTTTGAATCTGCTTTTTTCTTCAGGACTATGAAACCATGAAGTACCACAAAGTGATCGATTCATCATTCTTTTTTGTGGTTGGAAAATGCCACATTTCGTATACTTTTAACAAGCGGTAACTTAGAGCACTCAACAAATTAACACCCATACATGTTCCTGTCACAGCGCGTTATTTATCCTTATGGCGGCAAGTTTGGGCTGGATTATAAATTTCACCACACGCACGGCATAACGGAAACAAAAGTTTTCAATAATGAGGCAATACATGATGGCAAATAATTGGTTTGGGGTAACACCATTACTTTTTATCAAACCTTCGAGATGGCGAATGTGTTCCACAACAATGTATTCTGTAAAAATTTCTGGATGACCGGCTGGGAATATATTTGCACATTCAATCATAAAAGAATCACACTTTGATGGCTATGAGACATTTGGTGCCTTGTTCCGAATAATATTATAAAGAAATTGTCCCACTTATGCCATTAATGTAGTATATTAATGCAAGTCCTGTTTATCCTTGTGTCGTCGTCGGAGTCTAAAATTCATTCGGCAAAACCACTTAAGTTAACCGCATTTAGCTAACAAACCCAAGTGGCCCTTTTCAGTGTCACCCAGATCTAGAAAAGAGATATACTAATCTTATTTGACAAAACTTTGTGTTTGTGTTGTCTTTGTCCGCAAAACATGCAAAAGTTAAAACGCCCTTACCAATTCTCTTTTGTTTGCATGAGTAAGAGCATAGTAGTGGGTCTATAAACACGCTTTACACATGGGTGCGGTAGTATGTTTGTGCATGAGAAAATGTATGTATGTATGTATGTATGTATGTATGTATGTATGTATGTATGTATGTATGTATGTATGTATGTATGTATGTATGTATGTATGTATGTATGTATGTATGTATGTATGTATGTATGTATGTATGTATGTATGTATGTATGTATGTATGTATATATATATATATATATATATATAGAGAGAGAGAGAGAGAGAGAGAGAGAGAGAGAGAGAGAGAGAGAGAGAGAGAGAGAGAGAACCCGTATACCCTTTTTGTTTGACATTGGAGTTATTTGCTTTGATTGTAACAAAAATGCGGTTGCTGAATATTATATGTTGTGTGATTGGATTTTAATTAAAATGTATGTTTCTGGATAGCGTGTGTAGCGTATTTAACGTTTAACAAATAAAAGCCGGTTGTTGCATTGTACATGTATGTGTTGGATTGTAAAGATGTATGATGGATTGTAGAATAACAAAATGAACATTCAATTTTTCCATGTTCTCATAAAACCCGTTGTACCTATAATATGATCTCTACTTTAAACCTAATGAAATTTTAACATATGACTTCCTCTTCCCTCTTAAGCGGCGTATAATGTATCAATAGATAACGTTAATTTTCACATTGCCCCCCACTACGATCATACAACTGCTTTTAACCTTCAGATGCGCACAAATGACGGTGAAGTTATCAATCTATAAGTACGCTATTTCAATAAGCTACAATTGCATAAAACACACGAATATGCTTGAAAGGATGTTGAAATAGATCAATAACAGGTTTTGAGCAAATGAATAAGTAGTTTATATACACAGATGGTAAATGAACATATATTCCATTAACAGAGATTTTAAATGCACATATATTTCATTAACATAAATGATACAAGTATCTGATGTCAACATATGTCGTTAAGACTACATATAATTTTGGACATATATATCCTTATACTAGGCAACAGTAAAGATTTTTTAAATATAAAAACGTTTCTAAAAATTCGACAAATAATTTATTTCCCTATAATACAAAGTGAAAATTTAAAAACAACTTACAGTATAGTGAATTAAATTCCAAATAGTCTTTGAAAATCTATTACAAGTCCAAATGTATAACAAAGTTCTAATTGAATTCCAGTGGTATTCAAAATAAGTTCCAATTTTTAATGTGTTGTTATACTTTTAGTCTTGAATGTGTTAATGTGCCAGTGGTATTGATTATATTGGGTTGCTAATAATCTTTTGATGTATCACAATAGTGCAATTAAAAAATTGTGTTATCTGATGTCAATATAATTCCAAATTCATGTTCTAATCCAATGATAGTGTTGATGTGCACTTTGTATTATATTTTGAATAAATAAATACACACAAAAAAGAGACAAATCTTAAAACAACATTAAAATGTTTTTTTTTTCAGCTGTTGAGGCAAGAATGAGTAATCTCCCCAGTAAACAACATCGTTTAAAAATGCTAAGACATAATAATAGAGCCAGGATGTAGGCCAGTCTACTTTATACAACATATTTCTCAAACATTTTAAGAATTTCAAGTGGAAATCTTATGCTATAGATCCAGACCCAAATAAACACGTTTATCTCCATTGATAATGATCTGAATATTTAGTCCACACTGATAGAGAAATATTAGGTATGATTAGGTAAGCTACACATTTTTTATACAATTTAAAACAAAGTACAAAGTGCAAATGTAATAAGAAAAGTACGTATCCAGCGTACGATTTACGATGGTTCTGATTGTTTTGGGATTTCACGGCACAGCAAAACATGCAGGCTAGTTAGTGCTGAGGCCATTTGAGTAAAGTGCTTTACTTAGTTAAACACCACGGTAGCTGACCTATGTTCATTGGACGGATTCGAACACGCATTATTTGGGTCGTAGGTCCGGCAGGCTAACAACTGAGCGATTGCGCCCCCCTATTCACGATGGATATCCGATGAATGATTCCATGTATTTAAATTCTTCCGGTCTAATTCAGGATTATTGGGAACTTCGCAACTACCCGCAACCGTTGAAAGAGGACCTTCTCCCTTCACTCTGAGTCCAATGGCATCATTCGTTTTCCATTGTAATGGTGAACAGTTACTATCAAACTTAAAAAGCCATACAAAGACCAATAACTCCCTTGAAACAGCTAAAACTACAAGAATAAACCGTGTCCTAGAGGAGTCACATTTCAAAATTTGTTTAAGTAGGAACAAAGTAATAAAACATTATGCATGCAAAAGACCTAACATGTCTGCACATTAACCTGTTCTAACGTGGGAACCATAATATTTGTTTGTGAACATGAAAACCAAGTTTGTATTTGAACCACAATACATAATACTAACATATAGAACGCTTCTTATAGTTTGCTATAAACAAAATATAATTTAATGCAACTTGTTTACAGATGTACCTAACTTGCAACAGACAATATTATATCGGATAACATGGTGTAATGTAATCCAACACTGAACATATGGTATAAATAAATTCAGAAATATTCAATGTATTCAGTTTATCACATATGTAGGATTGCAAGAAACAATAACGTCAAACAATATCTCGTACCTCTTCATCTGAAGATTGCTTCTGTGAAGTGGACAGCCCTTCGACAAGAATCCTTTGCATAGTAATAATATGCGAACAAATAGTGCTTTATGTACTTGAATGTGGCCAAATCAACAGCTGGAGAATATGGGTTGCATCGTGTGGCACGCTGGACGTGCAGAAGTAAAGGAACAAAAATCTCTATTTTGTAATTTCTGATACTAAAACCATATGCCGCGAGTAACGGTGTATGCAGCAATGAAACCCAATGTATATTTATATTAAGATAAAATGCACATAACCCAACATGTCGGCAAGAGAACGCCGTCGAAGTTCATAACAACAAGAGAATGTTGTCAAAACGCAGACAACTGACACACAATCTTGCTACATACACAAACTCTGGGGTTTACACACCCCCTAGGAACATACTCAACAACTGGACCGGATCCAACATGGCTTACACACAAAAGGCATATACAAAAATACTGGACTGGGTGAAACATAACTTGCACACACGGCAGATTTATGTGCTAGTGCGTTGTCACGGAGTAGATGGATACCATATGTACAAGTGCGCGGATGGATTGTTTATTAGTGTTCAATTTTTATACAACATTAAAGAGGCACACAAATGTCCAGTGATGTATAATACTTATTCAGTGTCCGGGCCTTTTGTATAAAAAATAAAGTGTAAAACACGCTTGACAGTCCGACTACTTCGAATGATTTGTGGTCTCTGCTCTTTTTCTCTTTTTTATTCCAAACGTCGCTGGTCACTCTTTATATATGTAAGAAATAGCTGTTTGGCAATTTCAACCCGTGTCGGTTTGGATCAGTCGTCAACAAACGCGGGACCCTTCTTGCACAAACCTTTACGAGCTTCAAATGTTTTTTTTAACACATCTGACGAACTAACGTCCGTGATATTAAAAATATATTTCGCTGTGTATCCAACATATTCATCAATGACTCCCTTAACCGCTGCCAATACCCATTAAAAGGCAACGCTCTTCCAGAACTTTGGTATCCAATGGATTCGCGACCATCTTTAAAATTATGAAATTACTGCTTCATCCGCGTCGGTTCCAATCCCAGTTCGACCCAACATGGATATATAAGAAAGCATGTCAGTAATTTACCGTGGGTTGGTGTTACTTCCCAGGTTATTCCACCACGAATTAAACTGGTTCCACATTTACCCGTGAATATGCAACCTACACATACGTGTTACTCTCATACACTTTAGTATGTTATATGTCAGTGAGATATACTGCAGTAAGATGATATAATTCATGTTGCCCAATTAATTTATGCCAAACTTTCATTACCTTGTGACCTGTATTTATTCACAGAATGATCACTGTCGTCACTGCTAACTTTTTAAGTGTAGTTATCAAATATGTTTTGTGGTTAATAGTTATAATGGTTCTTTTATGCGCAGTTGTTTCTTATCTCTTTAACTGTTTGTGCAATACCTCGGTCAACTAGAGTGTTTTATGGAGCCGCAGCAAAAGAATATGGCGGAGCTACTTGTTTATTTTCTTTAAATTCAATAATCTTAAGTCTATTATTTACTTGTCAAACATTTCATACATCAACCAAATCACAATGTATTTTAAAGTGTATGATTCGCGTCATAAATTATCATTCAGAATTTAATGTGTGTGTGTGTGTGTGTGTGTGTTTGCGTGTGGGGCGTGTGGGTCTCTCTCTCTCTCACTCTCTCTCTCTCTCTCTCTCTCTCTCTCTCTCTCTCTCTCTCTCTCTCTCTCTCTCTCTCTCTCTCTCTCACGACATCTTGCCCTTTCCCATTTTGCAGACGTTTACACCAGCCCGTACTCTCTCATTTACTCCATCCCGACAGCTCGTATTGTCTCAGTTACTAGAGCTCGCTATCGATTGCTTCTCTCAAAGTTCACCTTTTCAGTTTGATCTCAATTACTCCAGTTTTCCCTCTCTCACTGGATATCGATCGCTTCCGCTAGATCTTAATTACATTGTTTCGTTAATTTTTAAAGATTTGGCGTTCGCTACTAAGTTCAAACTTTACACATGCAGCGAATAAACGATAAGATATATTTATTTTACATACAAATCCCAAAACATCTAGCGTGCGAGAGCACATCTGTGGGTACACAAGCGACGCTCGATCATAATCTATAGTAAGACTATTAAGGAAACCTGCATCCCATCTGTAATAATGTCCCAAAGGTGTGAAGCGTGTATTTTTTTTAACAATTAATGGGGAGTTTTGTATTATAAAATCAGTAGATATATATAGGAAATATCATATTTTCAATGATTTACTCCTAAATGCTTGGATGCCACGAAACTTTAAAATCATTTTATTTTTGTTTATAACTAATAAAATCATGGCATAAAACATTATTTCTTTTCTCAAATCCACAAACACCATGAATAGAGATAAGAACCATCGTTAAAATATGAAAAACAATGACAAGCTCTCAAGGACCCGCATAGTTCTCAGATACGTGCATCCTCAAAGCGTAGATACACAGGACCAATTATTTATACAAATAACATTGAAAAGCACCTTTTTAAATAATGAGACGCCAAAGGAAATACCATTTACACGTCAGAGGTGATCTATGTCTCACCACTGGCATCACTCTAACATTTAAAAGAATATTCTAGTCTTCATTAAAACAAGGTCCAACTTACTGAGTTAAACGTACTAGTAGTTATAAGTAAATCTTCTTTAGCGATCTTTAAAAGGACATCAACATTACCTGAGCTATGACTACATCTATATAACACAATGACTGTAGTGATATGACAATAAATCGCTTGGCACCTCTGCGGTCCCGGGTTCGATTCCAGTGCTTGTGTAAGAGAGGATTAGTGCTCATCAATCCAGGAGTTTTCTTTGTTCTTCTATTTCTCGACCTACAGAATGAAGAAGTAACGAAGTTTTCAAAGAAATAAAACCCCAAGCAATTTTTAAATATTGTGTATCGACAATTTGCATAGAATCGTTTTTTTTTTTCGTTCAAACTATGTTGATGTCTGTGTCAAAGGGCGACGCCTGTCTTGTTCTCTTATTGAAGAGACACACCGTCGTATCATCAACGCACTGTAGCCATGTACTGCAATGCCAGAAGCTATAGGATACGCGATGACGTCACACTCCTATTATTGCCATTTTACAGCAACTAAGAGCTCCGTAGTGGCGTCATATGTGATTGTGAATCAAATATTTATTTTGTATTACAATTACATATATATAAAATATGAAATATACAGCTATGCCCACTCATTGCTTTTAAACCTATTTCACTTTTCGTGTGTGATTAGTACATATACAGTATTGTATCAGTTCCATATAAAACTACAGCAAACATGGGTGAAATAACCACGAATAAATCCGTGCAAAATGTTTTATTTCAATAATGTCAAAGATTATTGTGATGCGGGTATCTGTAAAATCTATTCAGATATTTTAATAATCTAACAAGGTGTTGATTATGCTGATAATCAGTTTTCGCCATTGTAATTAATATACTCCAAAATTTAACACTACCAGCAGATACGACGTGGACCCGACGAGTACGACGAGGTATAAAAATTGGCATTAGACTGACTAATGTTTCATTTTTGATCTGATGCTAATAAAATGACTTGAAGGAAAAATAGAAAACAATGAGGCAGTGACGCAAGCGGTTTGTTATGAATAACAACCTGGGAGAGTGCAACAATCTGGGAGAGTGCAACAACCTGGAGAGTCCAGATAAGTTCTTGTTTGTATTTCTGTGTTCGACCTTTTTAATCTACATTTTTATCTCTTCATTTCTCTATCCTTGTGTGTATGTATGTCTGTGTACAACTAACAAATCGCTATGGAGACAAACCAAGCTTTGTCATTAAGCATAACATTTCTGTCAAAATCATTGTTTATGTTTAGAATATTATATCACGTTATTATGCTTATATTTTTGGTTTATAATTTGGATGACATTGTACTTATACATGTAATATCACACCAACTGTCTAGGTGTCTTACCACTGAGGGAGAAGCATTTCTTGTAGTCATGATAGGTTGACGCAACAGGTATAGGGGCCTAACGCATAACTCGAATAAGCAGCAAATTACTGACATTTTGTAGTTTATTTGTTGAGTTCAATGATCCTTCAATAATTACAGTATTTCCAGGAAGACGGGTTTTATTGGCATTAGGAAACAGGACAATTTCTCCTACGCACCGCTTGCAAAACGGGCTTTACATAATCTTGATCGTCACTTCATGTTTTCATTTATTTAGATGTTTCTTACGCAATTCTTTATATCAATTTTACTTGTTTAAATAGGCACTTTAAAGCCATTATTGTGGTGACGTGTCTTCAAGCCCTAATATGTACATAACCACAATGAGCGCTTTTATACCCTTCCGTTAGAGATTTTCTGTTTTAATCCTTTCTCCACCCCACCCACTAGCTGTCGTTTTTAGCAGTTGATCTACTCATTACAGAAATGTTCCTTTCCTCCACAAATCTGAAATTCGTAGCAATGTGTTTTAAGCATTTATATCATTTTACCTTTAAATTTTTATACACTATTTTACATAACTTTAACATATTTACTGTTTTATATTCTATCTTCTTGCATTTATTTGAATGGGTTATACTTGTTATATGTCTTGAATATTAAAGTTCATGTCTTAAATAATCACAGTTATGGCATAGCCTTGCCATTCTTAGGATCATTCGTCCTATTTACATACAGCCTTTGGTTTAATTCAGGGTGGCATTTGCGCCAATTCATTCTCTTTATTTAAATCCGCTACCCAAACCGTCTTACGAGTTTTCAGACATGTTTAACTCTCTGGCATACCCTCTGCTCCAAGATCAAAATTTGATAACTTACCATTCGACGGCTCGATCTATTTATTGCCCTTCAACAATCACTTGTCCCGTCAGCGTGACCTAGTTTCAAGATTATGATGCATCAACGTGACCTAGTTTCAAGATTATGGTGCATCAAAGTGACCTAGTTTCAATATTTTGGTGCGTCAAAGTGACAATTTCAAGATTATGGTGCGTCAAAGTGGTCTAGTTTCAAGTTTATGCTGCATCAAAGTGACCATTTTTCAAGATGGTGATGCGCACATACTTCGGACGAAAGCGTATAATTCTGAAATATCCTGTGCAACAAACGTACCATGCCTTCATTTCGTTCGTAGTTCGGAGATCAAACGGTTAATGGGCCGACTAATGTTTACTGGAATAAAAAAAAATACAGCCCGACCACCTTCCCATGTTACGTTATAAAGAAAAAGATGTCTGTTGAAGACAAGTTAGTACACATTTAGAAGATGTTATACATTGCTTGAAAATTTTATATTAAATTACAAATAATTCCTTTTGATACATATAGTAAAGATAATAATAAAAATAATAATAATAATAATAAAAATAATAATAATAATAATAATAATAAAAATAATAATAATAATAATAATAATAATAATAATAATAATAATAATAAAAATAATAATAATAATAATCATAATAATAATAATAATAATAATCATAATAATAATAATAATAATAAGAAGAAGAAGAAGAAGAAGAAGAAGAAGAAGAAGAAGAAGAAGAAGAAGAAGAAGAAGAATATGATAATAAGAATAATAAAGGTAGTAGTATAAATAGTATTAGTAGCAGTAGCATTGTCATTAAATCTTCTTTCTTTCTTTCTTTCTTTCTTTCTTTCTTTCTTTCTTTCTTTCTTTCTTTCTTTCTTTCTTTCTTTCTTCTTCTTCTTCTTCTTCTATTATTATTATTATTATTATTATTATTATTATTATTATTATTATTATCATTTTAGCAAAATCTAAATGTTTATGGACGCTTCGCTTTACACAATATATATATATATATATATATATATATATATATATATATATATATATATATATATATATATATATATATATATATATATATATATATATATATTATTTCCATTGCAAGCAAACGAGGAATTTTAATATTTGGTAAAATATCCAAAATATACATACATTTTTAGTTGACATGGTTTATTAATTGTTAATTTGTTTAATTTTGTATATTAGATTTTATGGTGTATATATGACCCAACAATAGGTTTTAGATAGTCTTGAATCAAACTAAATCCCGCAAGTCAATGAGGTTTATTAAATTTTAATTTCGTATATATCATAGGTTAAGTTGTGTATGTTTGGACAGAAACATTCTCATAAAATATTCATGAATATATTACTCTAAGTCAACACCATTTCTATCTAAATATTGCAATCAATCTAAAAGACATTATAATGCAGTTAAATGTAAATGATTATAAAACTCAGCCAATGGAATATTAAGCCCTTTGTAAGGCTCGTTAGACAGCCGTACTCCAAAAGAGTTTGCAAATATTAATAACAAATTGAACGGTAATGATCGATTCCTTAAAATAATTATTTTTCAAAGTTTCTATGATGTTTGTCAATCACAGTTTGTGTACTACTCTATATACAGTCAAACATTTATTTAACTTTTGCTTTTATTTAAATTTACATTTCATGTAAATATTTGTATGCCTATATTTGCAAGACTGGGGTATTTGTTATATAAAGCCTTTTTAAATATGCTGCAAAAATAAAAGAAAGTAAACAAAATATAAAGTATGCTATAAATAGTGTTAAAATAGGAATGAATCACACCGTTATGTACTGCACATTTGTAAATATGTTCCTAATTGCATATGGAAAACAGGTGCATACAGCTTTCAACAATTTCATAAATAAAATTATAAGTTTATTGTCTAGATTTTGTAATATTGTTGATTTTATATACGAAGATATTTGCATGTGATTGATCTGTATCAGTAATGCTGATTATATTTGTCAATTTTAATTTTGACTGTTGAAACTGGAAATATACAGATGATGTAACATGTGATGTTGCTCTCATTTATCCTAAGAATATCTCTGCGGAGTAAGTGTCAATTATACATTTACAGGCATAATTTGTTGACGATGCTAATGAAATCGTTGAAAATTTTTTCTTATGCTCGCTTGATGGAGAATTTGTTATCTGGACATAGTGACGAACTTTTTTGAATATCTCAAAGTTACTCTTCCATTTATGCAGGCGAAATTTAAACTATAAATAAATTTACTTGAATGCAATGCGGAGGACCTAATTAAGTGCAACGTTTAAGGTAACTACTGAAGTGCAACCTGGAAGATACATATTTAAGTGCAACCTTTAAGTTATCTAATTAAATGCAACCTTTGAGCTATCTAATTAAACGCAACCTTTATGTAACCTTTAAGCTACCTAATTAAGTGCAACCTTTAAGGTACCTTACTAGTGTAACCTTTAAGCTACCTAATTAAGTGCAACCTTTAAAGTACTTAATTAAGTACAACCGTGAAGATACTTGCGCTGAGCTAAGCTGTCATGTTTTTTTTTTTTCCAAGCTGCAGCGTGTATTTCTGTACAGATACGTATTACTGCCGAAGACTTGTGTTGAAGCGTTTATTGCTCTACAGATACGTATTAGTGCTGGAAACTTGTGTTGATTTTGCAGTACTGACACTTTTAACATTTTACTGGCTAAATCAGGGTTCTCAAACTCAAACCAATCTGAGGGCTAAATGAGGGTATTTCGATAGCCTAAGGGTTGCTCCGCCTTTATTATCTCTCATGACACCTTGTGACGCCAATCATCTTGCTTCTTGTTTTGGGACACCAGACAGATGCCCCCACCCCATTTCCAAAAGACTGAGAAAAGTGTTTATGTAGTAGTGTCCCCCCCCCCCCCGATGTGTAGTTGTGTGTTTATTTTTAAATATTATTTTTCCATTTAATGTAATTTTTTGCCCATAATGATTATTTTGAATTGATTGGTGCTTAATAATGCCGAGAAGATTGGAATTAAGATTTGAAGTAGTGGGAGGTGCTACATGTAGTCTGATTTACATTCATATTGGCTTATTTATTATTATTATTATTATTATTATTATTATTATTATTATTATTATTATTATTATTATTATAAAGATCAATTTAAACTTGAGAAATGAATGTTTTGAAAATCGTAATTATATCATCATCTATAGCATAATTTTGGATATGAATACGATGCTGTTTAAGTCGAGCGTGATCTACAATCAAACTATTTAAGTCGAGCGTGATCTACAAACTATTTAAGTCGAGCGTGATCTACAATCAAACTATTTAAGTCGAGCGTGATCTACAATCAAACTATTCCATTCGAGGAAAATTCTAAAGATATTGAGAGAAGTGTTCCAACCTTAAGTCACCCAAGAACTCTTTGAAATTCTCTATGCAAGGTGGTTGAAAATTATTGAAAACTGAGTTATCAATATGCATCGAAATCATACAAATTATTGACCGTTGAAGAATTTATTATTTCTACATACCATCGCTGAGTACAACTTTGTAAGCGTGCAGAAAATTTAAGAACATTGTTTGAGAAAACAAACTTCAAATCTTTTACGAATATTTACAAACATGTAAGTAAATCGATACATCTAGCTAAAAGCACGCTTATTTGTTGCCCTTTTTGTGAATTTCCCCTTTTCTTTGTTTTGACTCAGAATTCAATGTCATTTGACTATAATAAATAAATATTTGCTATATATATATATATTATTTTAAAGACAAATTCATATTCAACTTTGTCCTCATATCATTGAACATGTTCTCGTATACCTTTGTGTACATTATTTTCAATATACTGTATTAGATTAGACGAAGCACTCTATTTTAACATACTTAGTTTATTTCTTGATTTTTCCAAAATGTGGCTACAGAGTTTGAACGAGAATTTAAATATTTTTTTTAAACAACACCTTAACAATATAATTTTAATTCATACTGTCACAAAATTTATCTTTCAGTTATATTAAGAAATAATGCTCTCTGGAAAGTACATAAAAAGTTCTCATTTCCACTCTAATAACATCCCATACAAAATGAGTCAGCCATCTTTTGAATCAATGTTTTCTAGCATTAATATTAAAGGAAATATAACAGAATACAATACGTTGTATTCCTATTGATTATGACATCAGGAATCTTGCGCTAAACATTCAAGATTTGGACAGATGCTGATCAATGTTTTCTAGCATTAATATTAAAGGAAATATAACAGAATACAATACGTTGTATTCCTATTGATTATGACATCAGGAATCTTGCGCTAAACATTCAAGATTTGGACAGATGCTGATGCCTTTTTCAAGAAATCTGATTTTGCTATACATATCTAATGGAAGCGTTTGACAAAAATCAAATCCGATACATCTGAAGGTCAATGATGACCCCTGTAAATTATCTTTTGGTCTTACGTGGTCTGCTATATGAACAAACTTTGAAGGATAGCTATAATGTCATCGGAAAACCAAACCAAACCAAACTAAACCCAAAACACAACAAAATAGCTCCAAGACAGTTAAAAGAGAGTGAACCACAACTTTACGTACAATCTTGGAAATGAAATCTGGTCAGGTATAATTGAATTAAGTCCCATGTCAGACTAAAAAAAATATATATAAAAAACGATTTTCATAAGACATGTCTTAGGTTTCGTTATCAAGGTAATTTATCTTTATTCGTTCTCTTTTGTCTTGTTAATTTTGTGCCAACGTTTGTTTTATCTATGCAATTTGTCACGTCTTTTTGATGTCGATAATATTTTCACTTTGCAAATAAATCTACAGTAAGAAAAATGGGTGTGCCACGCATTATTAATTATGTCTTTATTGTGCATGAACCGTGTAGATTGTTGTTGTTGTTGTTATTAGAATATGGCCTTTCAGCTGCCAATCTTCAGCAAACGATTGCATGAACAATACAACCGAGAGACAATGAAAAATTCTTTGTCAGCACGAAACAATGACAACAAATACTCACTGCTGGTGAGAAAGGATATTTAAAAATTATTGCTTAACGGCAAATCAGTACAAAAAAACCCTTGGGTAGCTTAGACGAAGGGTGTAACGGGACTTACTCTGAAAAACATCACGAAAGCAGAACCAGGCAGGTCTGTTCATAATTCGTAGCCACAACCCGCCGATTGTCCGACCGGCACACAGCAAACTCGGTTTATGACCAGAGTCGCAACCCAGCATCCCAAATGATGGTCACCCTTTGGAGGTAGATGAAACTACGGTGTTATTTCTTTGGTAACCTGGCCTTATGATTTAGGTATTGATACCATAACGCTGGGTCGTACCAAAGAGAGAAGTACCGTTTTGCCAACTATGATAACTACCATTGTGCCCAATCGTGAGAATAGAATCAGTACGCATACGAAAGAAGTTTGTTTTGCTATATCAAAGAGATTACCATCGTTCTGTGGACAAGTTTCGTTTTACTTGACCAAACAGACGCCTTACAAAAGACGAAATATAGCCCCCCCCCCCTCCGACCAATTGAAGAGCGTACAAAAGACGAAATAAAGACCTTTACCGGAAAAATTTTGAAATATTGTTTTGCCCTACATAGAAAGAAAGCTATTCTGCTTCTCAAGCGATGAAAAAAGAAACATTTTACCATGCAATGAGAAAGGTATTTATTAGGCCTGCTAGACGAAAGATCGAGATCAATGTGCCCTAATAATGATAGAAGTGTTGTTTTGTCGTGGGATGCCTAGTTGTAGATAATAAGAGAGATACAAACTGATAACCCAAACATACAGAAAGACATAGTTTTGCCATACAATAACAAAGGTATACTTTTTCATACATTACAGAGAATCGTCCCTTTTTCCATACGGTACTATACTTATTGCTTATTTATCAAAAGAATAGGATAGTTTCGCCTTACCAGGGGAAAAAGTAAATGTCGTCTATGATCACAAACAAAGCATCGATTATATCTTTGATGATAAATAAGAAGATTTCTGCTTCAAGTTATTTTTCGTACGTGAAACCCCCATTTTCGTTGTTAGTATAAATTTAAATTGCATTGTTTACAAATAACTACGGTGAAAAGTTATATTACCTGTCCATGATATGCACACGAAAGTGACTAGTACTTGTCAACATTGAGATTATAGTGAGGGAATTCGCAATAGGCTTCAAAATGGACAGTGATTATTTGGAAATTTAAGAAATTGAAACGACCAATAATATAACTCCTGTCAATAGCATCTCCAACATATAGAGAAAATGCAAATAAATGATACTTGTTTACAAGAATTATGAAACAAATTTGATTTGAAAGGCAGATTTGCGATCCCAAAGTATTTTTAAACCTTCATCATCATTAGTCTCTTGACGTAGTGTGGTCGTTGAGGCACTGTGCTGATGAACATATGACCAGTTCCCTCCACTTGTCTCGATCATGTGCAAATACCTGTGTCTCCGCAACTTTTCCTGGTCCAATTTGTGATGTTGCCAGTCCAATCAATAAATCCCGGGGGGGGGGGGGAGGGAAACCCTCTTTGAACACCCATATAAATTATTTTGAATTATTAGTATTTAAAATGGAATCGAATTTAAGCTTGGATTCTTATAATTATGTAACGGCAAATATTCATTTCTTAAATCTATATAAAATGGACATACCTGTACAAACTGAAATTCATCTTCTATTTTATGATGTCACTCGTTGCTGTGTATTGAATTCTTAACATTTAATATATCATCTGTAACATTTAACGGATGACAGGAGATGATCATGCCAAAGCGAAATTACATTTCTTTACATTTGTTGCAATACAGTACATTTATATTAAAACTTACCAGTCATGTTCTTGGACAGGAACATCACTGAAGACTTAGCTTTGGGTGCTAATTTAGTCAAGAGTTGGACTGGTTCGATACCAACCTAGCCATCTTGGGTCGGCTACTTGAATATGTCAACAGGAAAGACAAGTAGCTACAATTTCCCCAATACGACCAAGCACTTTAAATCCGAAACAAGCAAGCAACCAAGTAGCCAACGAACGATAACAAACCAACCTACCCACCCATTCAATATACCCTTCCATTCCAATGAATAAGTATCAGTATATGTACATATGGAGAGAAATTTTTTATTCACTTTTAACCATTTCCTATTATCAAGGAGCTTGTTACAAGCGTTGCCGGTTTGTTTTACTAGGTACAATTTAGATGTCTGTTAGTGTTATTTCACGGCTTAAAAATAATCTCTTTGTTTTAAATTAGTCTGAGTATTTTAAGCCAATATTTAATTATTCTATACGTAGTAGATACACTTAGAGGCTTTGGCTCCAATCATCAATATACAGAATCATTTTGAGAATCAAGTTTGATTCTTAAAACTTGTTTGCAAAACATTAAATATATATGTTGAAAGGTGGATCTAGCAGCAAGACCCCCGACTTCACATCAATAGTTCAAGATAAGTTAAAAACAGGTTGTCATATGGTTTAACTTGTGTGCTTTTCATGTTAAAATTGATTGTCTGGGCCAGACCCGCCAGTACACTTTACAACGCAGAGACGCAATCTCCCGATTTTAAACAATAAACCCAAATATGTCAGTATGTCTATACATGACAATAATATTCTGAGACATGACTGAACCATAATGTTAGAGATTACAAAAGTTATATTATCTTCAATGTATAATGAAAGAAAAATATTCACGTGATGCATATCTACACCATATATACATTTCTTAATAAATTCTTTGTCAAAATCTTTAATAAAAATAGCAGCCTTAAAATGGTAAAATACTCTCACTTTGTCTTACTTTAACACCACAAAGGAATAATTTTTGAATTCATCATTAAATTTTACAGTGGACATGGCAAAGTCCTACATCGACTTAGTTGCATTAAATATCTTACCATTTAAAGCTATATTTGTAACGATTTGTACCAGACATGCTTGTCAACATTTATGAACGCTACAGCTCATAGACTCTGTGCGGGTCGGAAGTTGATCTGACCAAGTTTGTAACCAAAGTTGATTTGACTGAGTTTACAGGCCGAGTTGTTGTTGACATTGACTCAACACTCTTGTATGTCGGTGAATTGTTTAAGAATTACATTGATGCAATGAATGTTGATGTACCTTTGACACCACGTGTAGTAACTTTCGGGAGCCTATTAAAACAATATTAACCAGTGTAACACAAGAACACACGGATAAATTAGCAAAAGACCTGATAAATGTTCAATGGTGTCGAGGATGGTTCTGATGATCTTAAAACTTAACTATTTAAGGGTGCCCGAGTCGGAACCGTATTTATTCATCTTAAACAGTTTAGAGGCCGGTGGGCTACAGTAGCAATATTAATAAATAATTGCTGGCATACTAGTTCACCAATAACACTAACGCGCGACAAGAAAGAAATTATTGGTCCAATACCTTTCACACATTCAGCATTGATATCACTAATCGCCACTAATGAAATTCTGTCGGAAGGATTTGGACTACATTATCTTTGATGTTTATGTTTAAGATTTACAATTGCATATAAGTAATATATTATGAACGCGGTGATGAGGTTGTGGAATTTGATTACGGGGTCAGCTAACCAGTGATGCAAACATCGACAGTAGTTTTATGCCTACTGTCGACCAATATTTGCGCGTACACGTTGCTAACAAACTGTCATATACACTGATATATAATCTTATGAGCCAAATCTAAATTGACAGTTGGGACCGTCCTAATTTACTAATGCCAACATGAGGCCGGCTTGGTGTTGTTGCACTAACATGCCAAAACGCTCGGTTGCAGACTGCACAACCAAACATGAAATAAAAATACGGGGATTGTTTTTGTAAAGATGATGTGGCGTTCACCCCGGCGACAATCCCTGTCGAGTATGTTGCGTCAAGAATGCTTCAGTCAAGAAGTGAAAAATCTCGACTGTTATTCATCAATGACGCAATTGTCCGTGTAACGGTTTCTGGGCGAAAAGGAGGACGGTCGTTTCTAACACCAATGAATGGCACTATTATTACAGTAATAAGTGAACGTGGTGTTAGTCTCCCAAACAAACAATTGTCGGAAACTTAATTAAGCCCCATGTAAATATGTTCTATCTTTGCATGGCACTTGCATAGGTAATAATGGGTAATTGTCAGGAACTACAGCGGAGGGATGATATCGCCAAGAAAATCGGTTTACTAGCGAAATACAAACATTTGAGTAGTATAGTGGGATGCCCTAGCATCAATTTGAAAATACATTACATATTCCCGCACATCCGGGAACGTCTGGCGTCAAGGTTTCAATAATCACTCTGTGAACGTGTGAGAACAAGGGGAATTTATCATGGGGAGCTCGCACTTGTCCCAAAATGAAAAATTCCCGATAAACGCACGTTTCGGAAGCCGTAACTTCAGTTTGGTACAACGTAGAAATGTAAATGATGGCTTGATGAATAGAAAAATACATCAGGAGTAAAAGAAGCTATATCGAATGGTTGTGTGCTTTTAAATACGGAAATAGCAGAATGAAATCTAGGGTCATGGGTGGAGCCAAGTATTTGGAAGTTACGAATCTTCTCTTTATATATAGTATGATAGAGAGGGTCCTATGTCAGAATGGGTCATGGGGTAATCTAAGGTATTTTTTTCACTCTGTATGATTTTTTTCCTTTAGATTATTCTTTTTTCTTCACATCAAGCTCGCGTCGAGCACCTGTGTGACTGTCTAGCGTCAAGGAAAAGTGGAGTGGTTGTATAAGAACAAATAAGAATGGAAGGGGTAAAGTGAAATCAGGTTACTAAAGATTGGTAACAGTATTGCAACAATGGTATTAACAGGTGTGTCCCGGGTTAACATCAGAGGGGAGTAGAGATATACTCTGAATAGTTATAGAATGATAGGACACATCCATCCATCCATACATCCATACATACTACATACGTACGTACGTACGTACGTACATACATACATACATACATACATACATACATACATACATACATACATACATACATACATACATACATACATACATACATACATACATACATACATACATACATACATACATATATACATACATACATACAGTGGGTTGAGGCAAAGAAAGAAAATCTTTTCGAGACCTTTGAGTGGCCCCGAAAAGAGCCTTTGGGTTCTTCTTCTTCTATTTTCTCCAGTTATACCACCACCTTCTGATATTTCCAATGATTCCTTTCTTCTTCTTCTTCTTCTTCTTCTTCTTCTTCTTCTTCTTCTTCTTCTTCTTCTTCTTCTTCTTCTTCTTTTCATCCTCGAGAATCCTGTCAGGATGTCCCATGACTCTAAACATTTCCTGGACCTTTATCCAAATCTTATCAAGTTTCTCAAAGTTCTCTCCTTCTTTTTGTTTTCTTTGTTCTTTCTTTCTTCTGCCCAGGTGTATTTAATTTTCTTTACTTCTACTCCCATCACCTTTCGCATATTGTCTTCGGCGTTCTGTATCTGGTCAACTTTCCACTTTACAATTGACAACTCTGTCCAAAACAATACATCTTCGAAAAAGCACCGGACTTTCATAACACTATCATGGGCCTCTTTTAAGCTTCCAACTCTCTCACATAATGTGGATGGATAAAACCTCTCATCTTTTATACTTATTCCAGTAGTATACTTTCAAGAAGATCTCTCGCCACTTGGAGACCGTTCACAAAGTCACGTCCATTAACCAGAGACAAACTGTGTCTCAGTTCGTTGAATAACTCAATGGCCAGCTTAGCTACTGCTTATTCCGTAGAATAGCGCGCATGACGTACGCTTGAGTTTACATATATGTCAAGCACGGCCGTGAAGTAAAACACCCCTTACAATCACTTTACATATGATATATTATCCACAGAGAAGGGAATCAAGAAAAGAACCACAAAATATGCTAGCAAAAAACCCAATATCTACTATCAACACAAAAGTGACGGAAAACAAAACACACATATACTATTAACACAGAAGGGAGGGAAAACAAGCCACACATGTACTATCAACACAGAAGAGAATAAGAACAGAACACACATATGCTATCCACACCGAAGGGATGAAAAAAACCCACATATATACTATCCACAAAGGGAAGGAGCAAAACATACCTCACAATCTACTATCTACACAGAAAGGAGGGAAAACAAACCACAAATGAACTATCAAAAAACCACACAATCTATACTATCCACACCAAAGGGGGAGGGGAACAAACTACACATACAATATCCACACAGAAGGGAAGGAAAAAATACACACACGGCTCCAGTCATTGAGTGACTTCTCTATCCCAATCGTCCGGTTTTGGACAGTGAAAGTCTGTTCTTGTTCTTTGTGGTTATGGTTGTTGTGTCTGTGACTGTGGTGTTTGGAATGGTATTTTTGGATGAAGCATTCATATTCCATGTTCACAATTTGATAACAAATGTGACATCGTTTCTTTCCTGAACATACATGCGCCTGGCATTATTGGTACGAATGCCTTGTCCACATATAGGGCACAATCTCAGAAGCTGACATGCATTTTTCGGCTATGAACCTTGTGTCTTCAAATGTTGTTGGTAACAGGTAGGGCTGACAAACGTTCGCTGCCAAGCTGGGCAATGCACTTGTTCTTGTCCTCTGTCCAGACATAGTTGAGAGTCTAAACATCCCCCACATTTCGATCCACAATGTTTGTGTTGCTCTCGACTGTTATAGCCATATTCACATTTCTCACAGAAAATAACCGTATCCCATTAATCCGGTGATACTGCTAATGGTATCGAAATGTTCATCGTGATGATAGACGTGAATGTATTTTCCGTCTTTAAAATCTTTGCCTCGAAACAACTGATGTCCGCGCGCACTTCTTGAGGGTGTACTTTCAAGGTATAGCGTGGACCTAAAACATCTTGCAAACTTTGCATTTCTGGAATGCCACAGGGGGTGTCTTTGGATATATCCGCTTGCTGTAACGGTAGTTCTGCCTCTTCGTTGTTTGGCTCGGTCCGATTGTTGAATAGTTTCCAGGCTGTTTTCCATTCTTCAGTGACGTTCTTGTCTGCATACGCTCGTCCTACGACGATGGCATTGGCTAAACGCATCTGGTCTTGAGCGTTGTTAATTCGGACAAGAATCGTTTTGGTGCTGCGAAGATTGTCGACCATAAACACCTTTTTGCATCCTGTCCCTTGGGGAAGAGAAACGTGGGTCATAAACGGCGTCGTATTTTCATCTGTGTTGAGAACTTAGATTGTTGCACGTGTTGAATCTTGTCGATGACTTTGGATGGTATCAATTCTGCCTGGGTGCTAAACTCGACCTCAAATTATCGTGATGAATGGAAAGTCTTAAACGATTGTCTTCTTTGGCTTGACATTGCTGTTTCAGTGTAGTTAACAAAAAGAATCCCACACGTCGGTAATAAACCCCTCTGCATTCTCCAAAGTTATGTTGAACTTGAAATCTTTAAACTTCACCGCGTACGTGTAAAACGTAGTTCTAAATTTGCGGGAGAACGCTTTCCAGCTCTCGAATGTGATAGTACTTTTCAGGGTTTACTGGTGAACTTTACTTGGACGTCGATTGTCTGGGTCTGGATTCGGTCTCACTCGTGTCATCTTCAATATCACTGGCATGAATTTGAGGCAATATTTCAGCTACTGTGCGAGGTGATAAATCACGTTTCTGTCTCTTTGTTTTTTTATTTCTCTACAAAATGATGTGATCGTTTCATCTTGACTGACGAACGTTAAATGACTACATTTGAAAGGCCATGGCCCCTAAATTATCATTTCAGATCAGTGTATATATATATATAGAAAGGGTCAGTGTCTAACCTTCCAGTATTCATTTCAATCTCAAACTGACTGACCAGAACGATGGACAAGCCTACGCAAGTTGAACGTCTGATCAGAGCTTTGCGTGGTGTCATACAAAAGTTTTTTTTCTTCAGATAAGCCGATTGACTACTCCCCCTCCTTTCTAGATAAAAGTCGAGACACTGGTCATTTATGTAAGAAGAAAGGACATTGGGCTACAAAATGTCCAGAGTCTTGTCCGTGAAAGAACAAAACAGGTGCCAGAAGAAACAAAAGTCAAGATACCTGTTATATTGTAAAGAGATAGGACATTGGTCTACAAACCGCCCTAAGAAACAACAGGAGCAGAAGGATAGGGAGAGTGATTCTGAACGGGAAAAAGATGAGATACACTCCACAAAAAAGAACCCCGACACGTTCAGAAAGACAAGAAAAGAAGACGAGACGAATGTGAGGAAAAAGAAAAGGAAAAACCTGTGACAGTGAAGAAATTCAAAAAACAAAAGAGTAAAAAAAAAACACATAAGAAATCTGTAAACTTTTAAAAGTTGTATTGTGTTATGTTGTGTTGTGATATTGGATTGTAACATTTGTACCAGAATAGACCAGACAGAAAAAAAAACTTAAGTGTCTCATGGTTTTGATCTTTTTAGAATAAAGACACTCCCACACACGAACATCATGGAGTTAAAAATGATTTTGAGTTTTAATTGATTTTGGTAAAATGAATACTATCTCTTTTCGAAAGAAATGATTGGCCCTGAAAAGGACCATTGGGTGTTTGTTTTCTTAATAAATAGAAAATACACAGGAACGGGACGAAATCAACTTTAACTGTCTTAAGTCTTTGCCACGGCCAAGGCCTACTTCTGGACTGGTTCCTGTCGATGACATGGTAGATATGACAAGTTTTGGTATCTTAGGCGTAGTAATAGGGTTGGGATGCTTGGCTCGGGAAGGTCTTTTACTCTTGGGTCGTATTAAAGAAGTCTGATACATTTATTTCAGACTCGTTAACTCAGCCAAAATCTGTCTAAAAGTACCGCTACGGTTTGACTTCCACTGTACTCATTCTCTCCTAAACCTTGTTTCTTTACTACTTCTTCTATCTGTCGTTTTCTTCTTGCTTCTTCTTCTTGCTGTTGCTATTCAAGGAGAAAAGCTTGTTCTACTTTTCTCTGTTGTTGTAAAAATTTCTCCAATTCTTCTTTCTGTCTCTGTTTAAAATACTCGACGTGTGGTAAAGATGGAGATGGTACCGAAACAAATTCTTGCGACGAAGAGAGAAAATCGACTAAATCGGTCTCTTCTGGCAGTAAACTTGTATTGACCTTAGTAGCCACTGCTATATCATTGCTTCTCGTCTCCACGGCCGGTGCACCCCAAATCATTGTCTTCTTAGTTTTCGTCATGATTAGCGGCGCACAGACGCTAACGCACCTATATAGAGAATGTGACTTCACATATCAATCTCGTTGGATTGGAAGACAGACTTCACATATCAATCTCGTTGGATTGGAAGACAGACACCGCACTGTGACTGTATTTTGTAACGCTTGTTTGGATTGATGAAAGAACTCAATCCGTTTCGATCCGCTCTTCCACTATAAATAACCGCAGCACACCGAATTGCTTCACCTGTTCTCGTCATAAGATGTGGACAAACGTAGCATCGTCTACCCTCGTTTTGTCAATGCTCTTCCACCCAGACTATCCGATGTATGTCAGATCATAATCGAATGACTGATAAAGCCCTTTGGAAAAGAAGGATCTACGTGGAGAGGCATGGCTGTTTGAAGGCGTCCTTATCTACGGACCAGACGTTAGACGAAGTTTAAGGAAGAGAAGAAGATCCACGAGATGCCCTCTATGCTAACTTAATGATGTTAACATAAAACTCAACGGCCCTTTTCAGGGCCACTCATAGGTCTCGGAAAGATTTACTTTATTTATTTGCATCAAACCACAAACTAATAAAATGCGTAATCTTTGTCATCGTATGTATGTATGTATGTATGTATGTATGTATGTATGTATGTATGTATGTATATATATATATATATATATATATATATATATATATATATATTTATATATATCTGTATGTGTATGCATGTATGTATGTGTTCTATGACTCTATAAGTATTGGGAGTATATCTCTACTCCCCTCTAAGGTTAACCCGGTACACACCTGTTCCTACCATTGTTTGCAACATTGTTACCAATCTTCAGTACCCTGATTTCACTTTAACTCTTCCATTCCTGTTGCTCCTATACAACCAGTCCACTTTCCCTTCACGCTAGACCAGTGGTCCCCAACCTTTTTATCGCCGCGGACCGGTCAACGTTTGATAATTTTACCGCGGCCCGCTGAGGGGGGGGGGACGTTGATTGTTTATATTTTAGATTGTTTTGATTTAATACTTTTAATTTAATTGTATTTAAACATGCCTTCAAAATAAAATACAGTTACACCAAAAAATGAATATAAAGTGATTTAACATTTTAACTCACTAGAACGCTAAATCAATGAGAACCCTGAGCTTGTTTCTTTGCAACGAGACGGTTCCATCTGGGGGTAATAGGAGATAATGACACCCGAAGTGTGTTGCTTATGTCCAGTTTATTCCGTTGTTTTGTTTTGGTTGCTGTCACTGCAGAAAACCCCGCTTCACACAGATAGGATGTCGGAAATGGCAATAGGGATTTATGTGCTGTGGTGGCAATCTCAGGGTATTCCGCCATGACTTTAATCCAGAACATCGGCAGAGTTGTTGTCTCGAACGTAGTTTTAAGGCCGCCGTCATTTGCAATCTCCAGCAGTTGATCTTCTTCTTGCACAGACATGCTAGATTCGCCTGGTTTGTTGACAAATGGGTCGCGGATCCATTCCTTACTAGTTCGTGGGTCTTTTGTGGTTGGGAAGTAGCGCTCGAACTCTTTTAAAAGCAAAGACAGGTGATAGTGCACCAACTGGGAGAATGAATGCTCAGGCTCAGTCTCGCCTAAAATCCTCGCTAATGTCTGAAACATGTCAAAAATGACTCTGTTCACGCGCCGTCCCAACAACTCCAGTTTGGCTTTAAATGCAATTGTGTCTCAATGTCTTCGGCTATTTCCTCAATGCGCCTAGTCACAGCGCTAGCCGACAAAGGCACATGTGCTATCTTTTCCACAGCAGCCTCTCCTAGAAGTTCACGGCAAATGTCTTTAGTGGAGGGCAAGATCAATTCTTCACCGATAGCGAATGGCTTTTTAGCCTTAGCAATACGGTTAGCCACCAAATATGATGCTCTCAGTGCATTCTCCTTTATTGATGTGGTGGCCCTCATAAAATTCTTCTGTCCTTCGTGTTCCCGTTTTTTCTTTCAAAATACTCCAGGGGCTTGTCTTTTAATCCAGGGTGATTGGCGTTCAAGTGGCGAAGCAGTTTTGAAGGTTTCATTGCCTCATTAGAGAGCTGGTCGCCGCAAACTATGCAGAGAGGGGTTGGTGTGTAGGAATCACCTGTCCCGATAAATCCATATTTCAAGTAGGACTCACGGTATTGTCTGTTAAAAGTTTTATGTTTCTTTCATGTTGAATGCTCTTCTTCTCTCTCTTCACTGGGCCTTTTCTTTTTCCCAAGGAAACTTTCTAACGACGTCTATTTCGTACTCATTTTTCTAATTTGTGGGTTAAATTTGAGCAAACACAATATACACGTACACCAAGCACTGTTAAACATGAGAAAGTACCGGTGAACAGAGAGAAGAGCGATACACACCTTCTCTCCACCAAAGCTACAACGCCACTGCCGCTTGCAGCCGCTCAGCTCCAAACATCACCTAAAACCGCCCCGATATCACGATATTTTGCGCATGCGCGGTATTGGTGCGGCTTTAGGTGACGTCTCTCAGCTCCCGGTTAACCTCTCGTCCATGGAAAGTCGCACAAACCCGAGAGAAATACACCACTGTAAATAAAATGGAAATAATTTAATGTTCATTGGGCGGCCCGGTACCATTTGATCCACGGACCGGTACCGGTCCACGGCCCGGGGGATGGGGACCACTGCGCTAGACAGTCCCAATATTCCCCATGATAAATTACCCTTGATGTCAAATGTTTCCATGGTGATTTTTAAAATATTGACGCCAGACGTTCCTGGGGTGTGTGTCTGTAATGTATTTTCCCATTGACGCTAGGGTATCCCACTATACTACTCGCGTGTTTTTGTTTGTAGAAGCTTTCCTCAGTAAATAGCCTTGGTGTTGTTGAAATTGTATCCATAACATATACAACAATAATATTTTTTGTCAAAGATCGATAACATCTGGTGTATCATCCGGTGCTGATAACATACTAGCACTACGGCTGCATTCGAGAAGACGTTTCACTTCAGAAATTCCAGTGGCGGCACAAACTAGTCTAAATATGATTAGTAAATTCTACTCGATGCCTGTTGAAGATAAAATTATTAGTATGGCTGACTTCAATATGGTACTTTTCAAAATGGGAACCACCAGCGCCTCCACACACACGATTACGAAACTGGGGTGTTAGCGATACAAAACAAGAAACTGATTTATGAACGGAAAATCGAGTAAATGTCAATCGGCCATCATGTTAGTCAATGTCTGGAAACGGCTGTATTGAGGGAACTTCACATATGGGCTACACCCGTTTGGTTGCTGGATTTGGAACCATACTTACAGCACGTGATTTGTAATAGAGTAATCAATAAGCAGTATGATTATAGCGGTGTTTCGTTACCGATTTAGGTCAACGTTTTCTACTCCACATGCCTTTCAACTCGCAGGAACGCCCTGTGGTAGCATGTCATGGCGAAAGTGCTGGTGTCATGTGAGGTTAAAGGCCAAAGGTGGGAAAAGGCTCTCACTTATTCAGTGCGAAAATCCAAACCTGCTATTATCATACTACTCCTTTAAAATGGCGAGTTCTTTACGCAATATTCAGCTCTAACGTGCTTAAAACATGTATCGCAACAGGTAATTCGTTAATGTGTCACATTAATTTGTCCAAAACATTAATGTGTAGCTTTAGATGGGAGGCAAAAATTACCCGGTCAGGTCCTTATTTTTTATTCTTTGTCTTGCTTCCATGTTTTTCTCTTTATTTTCGGTAAGAAGGTGTGTATTGGTCAGGCCTACCTATTGGTCACACTGAACATTTAGTCGTATTTTAAGCTATGGCCTGAACGGGTGTGCTCGGAAAATGGAGGATATCAACTAATTACGATCCGTATAAAGTTTTAAGTATTTTTATCCTTTCTTTTTTGAAACGTTATTTTTATTTATTTGTTTATAAATGCATTAGAAATTGCTAACATTTTATTTATTACTGATTGATCAAATTATGATACACCTTTTGTGATACCGGCAATTTCTGCTAATGCATCTTTAAAGAATCACTGAAGTCAAACAGATTTTGTTAGGTCTTTCAGAGCAAGACGAATTGTCCCACTATAAGAGACAAATAGTTTTGTTCTGTAAAGAAAGAGGTGTTACTTTGATCTATTTGTCCTACTAAGAAAGTGGTGTGTGTATATTATTTATTAATTTATTTCAAGCAGATACAAGACAGAATTCAACTGAAACTAAAGACTTTTATTTATACATTGCTGGTTTGGTTGCGTTTTGCCATTATAATTAATGTCCATGTATGTTAATCGACGCTAGGTTTCAAAATTGATTATTAGCATGATTTTCAAAGCAACTCCATTTCTGGGACCAAGTAATAACCTTGACCAGTATGCTTCCATCTTGTACTTGTGCAAGTGATTACAAGGGGAGGTAAATCGTAGAGTTATTATGATGGCAAGAAGCACCTGCGGATAAAATGTATTACTTCTCATATTCCATCTTCAAGGAGTACAGGATATACTTTTTTTGAAACACTTGTATATAATCGGTATAATCACATGAAGATGAAATGTATACATGTACTTGAAATTTCTTCTTAGTGCACACGGATGAGTCGCAGTGACTCTGGTTCGCTGACTGGACTCATATATGGATATGAAACTGGCTAAGTCCAGGTCAGATCCACCGTCGCCTTGGCAATGCACTATACTCCAATTGCGTCGGCAATATAAAACCTTTCATGTATTGATTTGATGTTAGTCGAATCAAAACCAATCAACAGAACGTGGTATACTGCGTGTCAACCTTCCTTCGTGTATCAACTTAAAAATCTGAAACATACATACATTAATTACCAATCAGAGATTAAAAACTCCAAGTACACACCAAAACAGGAAGGAAGTTAAATATATAAAGACACTTCATTTCCGTAAACATGTCGTGTATATCCATCAAAGTTTTGCCTCTTTACTTTTCATTTCCAAACGCATATAGTACTAACAGCGTCATGAAAAATAAACTTGTTTAAAGAAATATTGTTTGCACGTTTACATTTCGATTTAGCAGTAGCTGTACTACATTCCAAACTACAGTGAAAAGTGGCCGTTTTGATCGCATAAAGGCAAATAAATTATCATCCCTCATACGAATAAATACGACAGTATAACCTCGAGTAGAAAATTAAAAGTTTGCCACGTTTGAAACCCATATCAATCACAACAAATGTTTCGAGCAGGTGAAAATCAGTTCAAGATGAATCACAACAAATGTAATAAAATGGATTTCAATAAAATCTTATAAAAAATATCAACTCTCCCTTCTACATTTACCTAGCCTTCCTTCCTTCATTTCATCAAGACAGATGGATGGATAGTCACATACATTAACATGTGTGTGTGTGTGTGTGTGTGTGTGTGTGTGTGTGTGTGTGTGCATTGAAACGTTCAACCGTTTCATTAAAACTAACAAAACTTCTAAAGCAATTAATTACGTATCTTTATAGTGGTTACCAATATTATATTGAAAGCATTATCGGTCTAGGAGAAAAACTGCAGAGCACCATTAAATACAACATTTATATTAAAATCTCGTCTGGTTTCCTATCCACACCGTTACTCTCCATACATTTCGCAATTTCAATATGGTAGAGGTAGTTCCCTGATCCTTATACTTAGAGTAACTTGCAAGCGGTCAGGAAACCAGGCTAATTGAATTCTTCCGTGAATAAGGTTATAGTTTGCTATTGTCTGTACTTTATTTCCACGTTTAAAGTTCTGCGTCTTTATTTATGATAAATTTCTTCTATGCAACAAAATCAAATGGGAAATGACTTTGGAAAGGGAGAAGAAAGAAACTAACACTCATAAATTGTTACAGAAGTTTTGTTTTCATCGTTCGGAAACATTTTTACATTCCAAATACTGATGTTCCGCCGAATTTGCAACAATGAATACGAATGTCCTGACTATTGCATATCCCATGATTTCGTGAAATCGGTTGCAAAATCAGGGAACTTAAGAACATGAAATATGATTCACTAAGATGAAAAAATATTTGCAACAATGCAAAAGAAAAATTTCTGTTATTTGTTCATTTGAGCAAACTGTCATCTCTCTCTCTCTCTCTCTCTCTCTCTCTCTCTCTCTCTCTCTCTACATTTATATTTATATTTCATGCAGACACCGATGGAATGGCTCAGTGATTACAATATCTATTGTAGCACAAGATTCTATTTTATTTTGCTGGAAAAGGAATGCAAGAATATAATTGTACAGAAAATGATTTAAAATTGTATTATTGAAGCTCACATCATGCTTAGACTACTCATTTATTTTATTTCTTTATTTTGTTCAGGTTTGAATATGACAATGTAAATACTCCGATCAAAATGAAAGAAATGAGAAGGAATTGAAGATAAGAGAATTCCCTCGTGAAACGTTTTACGGAAATATAATCGGTGCCAAATGAATGACACATTATATTTTACGTGAAACAGTAACTGCCCGCAGTCTTGCATTATAACATTTGCTAACTTTGAAAAGGGTGTTTTCAGATTATCGTTCAACATCGCAGAAATGGATTTTTTCGTATTATCGTACTACATCGTGATCAATGTGTGTGTGTGTGTGTGTGTGTGTGTGTGTGTGTGTGTGTGTGTGCATTGAAACGTTCAACCGTTTCATTAAAACTAACAAAACTTCCTTAGCTGATTGAGGGCGATACATTGAATACATAGTTAGATTTTGGACCTTGTTTGTCAACAAGTGCAGGCGTATGGCCTTATCAACTCAGACGATAAGAAACATTTTATCATCAGGACAAAAGGATTGCATTCATCGGACAACCAACATTGTATGCAAGTTTCGGATTGGTCAAAAAGATCACGTGAGCGAACCTAGTGTATAGTTAGGTTAAATAAGGTGGATTTCATATCTTTATGTCTTGGATGTCCAACATTGTACAAAATTAAACCCGAGATGATGAGTACGCACCAGAATATATTTTTAAAAAAATTAATGGCCTAGACTGAGACATACGAAGAAGTTTTGAAGTTATTCTCTTTTTTTAATATGGTATTCCTTCCGCATTGGGATCAATCGTTTACTTCCTATAACAGACATTCCCAAGAGCACAATTTAATCTAAAATGCACACTATCAATTGTTAATGTCAGACTTAAAAAACAACCTTAAGGGCATATGACAGTAGTAAAATCTACGATTGTCGAGGAGATTAATGTGTGTGATTTGGATATTTAAAGAAACTAACAGTCATTTAGCAACTATGTCTGCAGTGTAACAATTTATAGCGATGCCTAACACTGGGTCACAATACTTCAAACATGTAGCATCATGCTACCCCCCCCCCCCATCCCACCCCCCACCCCTTCACCTCACCTCGACTCCAGGCCAACCACACATAACGCTGACCTCTCAATGCTGACAGGTGACCTTACTGTCGCCAGTGTATCGAGTTCCACCATGTGACTGATGTAATTTTTCCCCAACTCAATTAACATGTTTTTAATGATGTCCCACCAAATACAATATTGTGGTTCATATCCTAGTTTTGACTGAATTTTTAAGGATTATTTACATTTTACGTTTTACTTTATTTTATATAAACCTTTTAAAGAATTTTTACATATTTAGCTTTTGTCTTTTTGCATGTTCGCTCTTGATATTGCGTCAGAGAAAATGAGGCAGTCGATTATTGTGTTTGAGAGAGAGAGAGAGAGAGACAGACACAGACAGACAGACAGAGAGAGAAAGAGAGAGTGAGCTTTGGAAATTTTCATATTCAATTAATAATAATAGTTGTCTGAACATTGTAATAAGTTTAAGAAACAACAACAAACTATTTAATCATCACGGTAAATGTATCACGTAATACATAAATTTACCGTATAATATCGACATGATTTGCATCTTTGTATCGTTGATAAACACTAGATTTACCCCCAAGGAAAGTGCACGCATATCTTTACGAGGAATCATATTCTAGTAGGTTACTCGGTGCTATTTCTATTTCAAGGTTTTAACCCTGCCCAAATTTCAATTTCTCTCTCTCTCTCTCTCTCTCTCTCTCTCTCTCTCTCTCTCTCTCTCTCTCTCTCTCTCTCTCTCTCCCCCCCCCCCCGCAGTTCTGTGTAGTTTGTCCATAATACACGAAGGGTGGGGGCAGATAGCAAAAAAGATTGCGATGAAAATGGTATCATATCGTTATTTTCAAATGTCACTAATGATTAATGTGTAGAAATTCATCATTGATTTAGAATCAACCGCACACGGTCGCGAGAATATTTATATATGCGTATTATTGCGCCATGGGTGGATCACAATTTGAGATACCAATAATATTGGTACATCAAATTTATATATATATACATATATATATATATATATATATATATATATATATATATATATATATAAGAAACGTTTTGTTTCCTCAGTGTGAGAATATTTGTTGATTGTGTAGAGGTAGCCATACTTAATGTACATTGCATATAATGGAATACTTAATGTACATTGCATATAAAGGAATACTTAATGTACATTGCATATAATGGAATACTTAATGGAATACTTAATGTACATTGCATAAAATAGAATACTTAATGTACATTGCATATAATAGAACACTTAATGTACATTGCATATAATAGAATACTTACTGTACATTGGATATAATGGAATACTTAATGTACATTCGACTACTTAATGTACATTGCATATAATGGAACACCTAATGGACATTGTATACAATGGAATACCTAATGTACATTGCATATGATGGAACACCTAATGTACATTGCATATAATGGATAAAGTTTATAGTGATGTCTAGCACTGATTCATCATGTCGCAGACATGTAGCATCATGCCCCAGCCAGTCACATTAACGCAAAAACACACGGACCAGTCCTAACACTAAACTCTTAACACATTAACCCCTGGTGGTTTTTGCTGCTTTCGCATGAAATGCGAGTAAAAAAATACATTTTGGTAACTATTTCTGAATACATCCTAAAACATCGACTTCCAAGCAATATTCCGTTAGACAAATGGCTAGTTGTGCTAAAGAAAATGTTGTTCATTGGTTAGTTTGCTGGCGCATGAACAGAAGGGGAAAAAAATGAAACTCTTTCTTCAAAATGTCCACCTTATTACACAGGTTCACCTGTGTTCGCTTCAGACCGGTCTGTTGTAGATCTGACGCCATAAAGTTTAAAATCTTGAGACAAATTCGGAATCCGACCATAGGCGAATTTTTGGTGGAAAAAAAAAGGGTTAAAAAATTTCGGTTTTTCCCTCCATATTTTGCAGTGCAACTAAAATGTCCAGATTATTTGCTATCATTGTAGAGCTACATCTGTCTAACTTTCTATAATACCAACCACTTTAGTGCATCATGCATGACCTTGACGCTTCAGACATTAGAAGTAGGCTACTACCTCATGCCCCGTGAAGTCGTCGCTAGGGGTTAATGTGTTAAGTGCTGAGCGCCTCTCTAACCACTTAGTCCACCGGAACGATAAAAGTACACCCTGGAAAAGTGAAATTAAAATGTGAAGACCTTAAATAAATTAGTTGATTCTGCCTTACTATATTATTTGTTATTACTTAGCTTTGAAAACACGTAACTGAAAATACAAATGTATTTTCCAAAGTGACTAGAAAGGTGTAGGTTCGATTACCACTTGCAGATCAGCCCTGATACACTAGATACCAGCTTGATTCTGCCTTACTATATTATTTGTTATTACTTAGCTTTGAAAACACGTAACTGAAAATACAAATGTATTTTCCAAAGTGACTAGAAAGGTGTAGGTTCGATTATCACTTGCAGATCAGCCCTGATTGGTGTGTCTTTGAACACTCTATTGCTTAATACAACCAAGGCTAAATTAAAACATTAATGTACTATATTTCTTTCTCTGCTCAAATGTGTGTGAAACTATATGAATCCTTCAAAATGAATCCCCCACGCTCCAAAATATATAAAACGAATATGTATTATATGGGACATTGTTTTATACTATTGAAATAAATTAAACTTTAAAAAAAATAATGACACGAAGCAACGATCAATATACATTAAGTTCTAAGTCTGAGGAGAATACATTATATGTGCGCGAGAGACATACAGAGAGACGGAGACGGACAGAGAACTCACCTGGGTTCAAGGTGAGTGCATCACTTGGGGTACAATGACAACGGGTTTATCGATGTAAGCAAGTGTATCTAGCCAACTACACGCGTTCATACTCGCCATAATAAGGAAACATTTGTGACTCAACCAATAAAACACGGAGGCTTGAAGGAAGAGGAAGTTAAATGTATATTAAATTTTAAAATCCTGATATGTATATATCGGCATGTATAACCTTTAACGAAATTTTATGTAGATTGAACGAAATACATTAAAGTCTCCCGTTAACCCATATTTGGCGTACTTCTGTTCGTATTGACAAATTGTCATATTTGACGATATATAAGCAAGTAAAAGTAGTCTAACCCGATTTCATCGTTGAACTTGGATTAAATTGGCTTGCCAAGGTAACATGCTTAAACGTACTATAGTTTTCACGAATACCGTTAATACAGAGAACAAAATACACTTTGAAATTAGGTAACGTTTTGAGAAAATGGTGGCAGTTTAGGAGAATGGCCATTGCCAGTTTCTTTTTCAGCACATTGAATAGAGTTCCTATATTCAAGTCAGCTTGATAGAAAACCCAGAATATTCCCGTATTGCATACTGTAAAACGGTGTACATGTGAAAATCGCACGCATCACATCTATGATATTATTCTCTGATTATAGAGATTGTTGTTTTGTTATGGCTGTACCATGTAAAGAAATGACATGGTTGCACAACCGATCGATCATGAATTTACTAGCCTTTGTTTGAATTCTTTGTTAGATCGACGTTAGCTCTCTCGTCTTATTCCAAATTTTTAGTTTATTTTCAAATGCAGATTAATAGATCTTATATATCATTTTACAAACACTCAGTGATATAAGACTCTAACAAATATCAATAATTGTAAAACCAAACGTCCCTATGTATTTTAACAAAAGCACAGCATGTGTATGCATACGTGTGTGTACCTGCCTTCAATTAATATATTTATAATATTGAAATTAATATCAAGTTTATTCGTTTTAAAAATGTTTGTTTTTACACACAACTGATATGCTTAAACTCAATAGTCGACATTGCCAAATATCACGGTAGAGTGTTTTAACATCATCTGAGAAGAACATTTTGTACCGTTGTTGTTGCATTCATCGTTATTATTGTAATTGTGATTATTTTTATTAATGAATCCGTAGCACAACAGGAACAATAGAGGATGTGTATCAGCTTTCTTACTGTTATAAGCTCTTGAATTATGCAGGAACAAAAGCAGTTGATGATATTAACCTCAATTTTATTTAATGTTTTTACAGAAATAGTGATGGTGCCAGTCTTGTTTCTGCTTGGAGTAGTACTTGGTTCTCAGGCTAGAGAAATCCGGCCCGTTCTGGAAAGCTTTCTTCCGCTAACAGATGCCTACGATTACCAGCATGCCGAAAAGTTCAGAACCAAATTCATTCGCTTATACCGCTGGCACAAGCCGGAATTTTGTCATGAATACAACTGTCCTGAGTACGAAGTGCTGGAAGAACACGAGGTAAGCCATGTTCTTTACACCCGTAACTGTGACGGATCTGTAATTCGGATGTACTATATGTGAAACATCAATACATTGCAAATTCTATTAGAACGTCTACCAATAGGACAGCTAGTTATGTTTAAGACGTTATATAATTGCAAACAAACTTAACGCAGCGCGTGTGTCTAATCGTCAGACACATATGTAATATTTTTATACTACATACATATTTTCAGTGCATACTGAACAAAATTATACAGTTTTCGCGCGGTTTTAGTTTCTGCTTTTATTGATCTTAAATATTGATTGCATTTTTTAAACTTGTTTTGCTAATCAATAACCAGGGCTTATATCAAAGCTGCGATCGGTCCGATATGTAAGATAACGAGAACTTTTGATAACAATGTTTACTAAAGCTTCATATTTAACCGTCAACTTTTCACAATTAAAGTTACAGTAAATAAATAGTATTACATGTCATAATATGTGCCGAGACGAATGACCTGTGTGAAATATTCAAATAGACTGGTTTGCTCAACGACAAAACTGTATTAAAGAGTACCTTGCGGTCACAAGCTAAAGGCCGAAGTCCCGTTATGAAAGGGACTGGTTTGCCATTTCTTTAGTCCTTATGTAACCTTCGTGGAGGAATCTTGCACCTTATGTTTGTCCGAGTTTCTATACAGGAGTAAGAAAGTAGAGTGTACCTGACGCAATTATTGACAGGTGCAGTTGAACATCTGAAAAATCACTTTAGAGTGTGGCTAGTCCAAGAATACTATTCACAATACCACACGGTTGAAATATAGATGTTTTTGTCATTCACGCCATTTTGAAACGGTTACTGACTCCCGTCTAATGATCGACAAGTTTTTGAATTTGGTACATCTCTGACTGTCAACCATCATGCACAATGCATACACGCCATAAAACCCATTACTCTGTGGGTCAGACCCTGAACACTTGACCTATAGAGGCTTCCCGATAAGGTCACTTGCAGACGATATTCTGCCCATTTTACCTGGACGACGTGCACCGTAACAGTTTCTCCTACATGCAATCACCAAAATTTACCATTTGTAACAAGTCACCCTGAAGAAAAATAAAGTTATAGATCACAATATAGATACTATCAGAAAACTTGATTTACGCTCTCTCTATGTATATAATTTTTATAAAGGTACTTTGAAGTTTAATGAATTTATTTTAATTTACAAACACCATATAAAGTCAACGATAAATCTGCCAGCTGACCACATATGGCGGCTGATGACGTCGTTCGAGAACTAAGTTGAATGGGGCAAATTTGGTTTTAAAAAATGCGATAAATGGGAGAAAACGGGAAATTATTTGATAGATTACATGACAATCCAACAGAAGTGTATTAAAACTATCAATATATTTACCCACATAATGAGTCCACAAGTGCATGTAAATTTGAAGAAAAAAAAATATAACATATTTTCAGAACGTTTGATGCGGTGGTATTAATTTAATATTGGACAAGGAAAGGATTTAGAAAATTATAATATAACAAAAATAATCCAAACGCTATGAAAAAAAAGAAAGTTGTGATGCATAATTTAAGAGTTCTTAGGAATTTCGACATCTTAAATGAAAAAAAAGAATTTACATGACATAGGAAAATCATCGAGAACAAGCTAGTTAGATTTTTACATTCAAGTGATTTATTTGGTTATGTTATATGTAGTTGTAACCTGCCATGGTATATATCAGATAATGCATGAATTAGTTTAAAAATGAAAATTTAAGAGTGTGATTTAGGAAGGGGTTATCATATGATGAATACATCTTTATTAAAGGCTTAAGATTATATTAAAATAGTAAATGATACATGAAGTAAAGAAGATTACTGAAGCAGGCTACATTTATGTTGTAGACATTAAACCTTAGAGTCCTAAGGCAGTATATTCGTTCAATTATATATAGAGAATATAATTAGAAGAAATACAATAAAATTAGATTCATATAAGAAAAGAAAGAATTACCCTGATGAAAGCAAACTTGAAAAAGTCATTGAATAGTTGGAAACTGCAGAATATAAAAAGTCAAATGGCATAATTAGTAAAAAAAATATATTTAATAAAATAGTAAACAAGAACAATTACAATGACTAAGAAAAAAAAAGAAGTCAAAAGTTAATGTTAAGATCAAAAGATATTTGCATTCGGGGGAAACCCCAACAAAATACTAATTAAATTAGAAAATATGAACATAACTAATGATATTATGTCAAAGTTAAAAGACGAATTTAGAAATACAAATAATGATGCAAAAAATATTTTAGAAGCACAGAAGTAATACTTTTGATAGTTAATTGATAAAACGTATGGTTTTTGAGGGAGGGAGGAGAGAAATTAAGATGAATAAGGACCAAATGAATGTAAGCTTAAAATAATATAGGATAAAGCTTGAAACAGAAATTACTCATCAAGACTTTGCAAACATATCTAAATATACGCAAAATGATAAAAGTCAAGGTTAGGATACAGTAGTGTAGCAATTTATTTTGTCTCATCATTTCAAAACTTAAGTTTGTCCCCCCCATCCCCCATCCACGTCAATTAAAGAAAGTTATTTGATGTAGAGTTTGGGCTCCCACTAAGCCTGGCCTCAAACCCCCACCCCCTGCAGGTCTGGGGATAGCTTCCACGTTTGCTAAACCACTGTTTGAGTGGATTTACTGTAGATTTGCTTTAGTTATGGTATTTATATTTACATCAACGCTTTATGTATCAGAACATGTATCACCTACCCTCGCTACCAAAATACGAAAGTATATGTTTATTAACAAACTGGCGACCAGTGTCATTATTGTATGTTATTTACGTAATGGTTTAAGATTGTATATGCAAATATAATAAAATGTATTGACTGTTTAAATGCATAAGGGCCAAAGGAATATATTTCCGGTAGGTTTATTTGAAACAAGAAAGTATTGTATTACTAGTCTAAAATCGTTCAAAGATTTTGTAAAATCATTTGATATAATTTCCTGGAAATCAGTATATAAAACTTTCAGATAATTTAATTCTGGGATGTCAGTACTAAAATAGATTAAACTGTTTTGTAAGGGATCTAAATCGCTTGTAAAATGGATAAGTCATTCGTTTTTAATTAACAACGAGTTTTAGACAAGGAGATCCAATTTCTCAATATATGTTTATATTTTGCGTTGGATTTCTTGGGAAAATGATTTTTAAAAAAACAATAAAATAATTAAAGGAATTGTCATTAATAGAACTGAACATAAATTAAGCCAATATATATCTATATATATATATATATATATATATATATATATATATATATATATATATATATATATATATATATATATATATATATATATAAGATGACTGCGAAATATTTGTTTAGAGCTACATAAAAAGTCTGATATAATAACTAGAGTCAATATTAAAAAGACTGGGATATTTTAAATTAGGACATTATGAATACCAAATGTAAGGTAGTGTCCCGAGTTTTATTTAGATTGTAATCAAGGACCTATTAAACTCTTAGGCTTATTTTGTTAGCATAGTACCGATGCTTAAGCTTTAAAGTGATCTAAATAAAATGAAAACAGAGTCAACTATTAATAGTTTGCAAATGAGGCAAATTATTATTCATGTAAAACTTAAATCCTTCAGTTATCTACATTTACACACCTATTGTTATCTTTGCCAGATCCACTACAATTTTTAGCATTGAAACTTATTTTTTACTTGAAATTTAAGCCTAGATTGGATTGAAAGACAAGTGTTTTCTCAAGATCAATGGAATAAGATCTGAAGATAGTTAAAATTAAAGATTTTATTCAAGCATCTTAGACATGTCAATTGATAAATTATATGAAACACAATATTTACTTTTGGATCTCACATTAATGACGTATTGCTTCAAATAGATTTGCACCATGATTTGAAACAATAGAAGGATGGCAAAAAGTTACAAAGAAGTTAAAGAGTATGCAATTAAGAAGGTTTTAATTTCACCAATACGTAATATTTCAAACATGCTAGGGTCACATAAGTTTTGTATCACAGACTGGCATATAAAGATCATCCATAATATAAGCGACATTCATAGCATGAAAAGGGCATCCATAATATTATCGATCTACATGACACGAAAAGGGCATCTATACATTTATCGGCATATTTGGCATGTAAAGGGCATCTATAATATTATTCCACACACATGACATACATGACATGAAAAGTCATTCATAATATTTTCGACATACTTGACATGAAAAGGGCATTCGTAATATTATCGATATATTTAGCATAAAAAGGGAATCCATAATATTATCGACATACTATGCATGAAACGTGCATTAGTAATATTATAGATCTAAGTGACGTGAAAAGGGCATCCATAATATTATTGATATACTTGGTATGTAAAGGGAATCCATAATATTATCGATATACTTGGTATGTAAAGGGAATCCATAATATTTTATCGACATACTTGGTTTGTAAAGGGAATCCATCATAATATCGACATAGATGACATAAATGACATGAAAAAACATCCAGAATATTATCGACATACTATGCATGAAACGTGCATCAATAATATTATCAATCTACATGACATGAAAAGGGTCTCTATAATATTATCGACATAATTAATATATAAAATGCATACAAAATATTATCGACATACTTGGCATGAAAAGGACATCCATAATAGTATCGATATTCTTGGCATAAAAATGGCATCCGTAAAATTATCCATATTTGGCATGAAAAGAGCATCCATAATATTATCGATATACTTTACATCAAAAGTGCATCCATAATATTATCGACATACTTGACTTGAAAAGAGCATCCTTAATATGATCGATATACTTGACATGAAAAGAGCATCCATAATATTATCGATATACTTGACATGAAAAGAGCATCCATAATATTATCGATATACTTGACTTGAAAAGAGCATCCTTAATATGATCGATATACTTGACATGAAAAGAGCATCCATAATATTATCGATATACTTGACATAAAAAGGGCATTCATAATAAAATCGATGTACATGTAGCTGCACGTTTCTTCTACTCTTGTGAAAAATTACAAATATGTCAGTGAAAATGCAAATTCCTCAAAATTGGACAGATTTGATTTGAAATGAAAATGTAATTATTTAAGAAATGAAGAAGCATGTGATAGCAAGTTTTATGTTTTAATGAGCAAGAATGGAGGCTGAATTGTTTAATAACGTCATTACTGAGCAATAAATAAATATTAGTTTCCACAATAAAGGAAAATAAAAGTTTGATAGAATACATTCCAATAAAATAATTTATTAGTTTTCTCTACTGATCACATTGTTGACAAAGGAAAAGGATTTTCAATGTAAATTATTGTATAAACTTTTCTGCAGCCGTTCATCTGTCCATAAAACCGGAATTCTAGATAATGATAATTGGTCTTTTGGTGAATTGGAGGAGATGAAGATGTCAACACGCTGCTCCCTTCACTGTTGAAATCATATGTACTTTGTGTAGAATTGACACAAATAAATCTAGTAAAAATTCACGAAATTTAGCAGAATCGACAAAAATGACAAAATCTGTTCATCCCAGATTAAATAGAAATGCTTTTACAATGCGCATTCATTCACAACATGAATCTAAATGTCAATAGTAAGCATACTAAGACCCCATTTTTTTCGAACGTTATGCCTAGGGCGATTAAGTTCAAATTTATATGCTCTTAGTTATGTGGGACTTAATAACGTTTTTGTTGTGCAATGATTCGCTAGTGTATTTAGTTTGGAATACGACATAAATTCAGTTACTTTTTTTTGTTGTGTAATGATTCGCTAGTGTATTTAGTTTGGAATACGACATAAATTCAGTTACTTTTTTTTGTTGTGTAATGATTCGCTAGTGTATTTAGTTTGGAATACGACATAAATTCAGTTACTTTGTTTTTTGTTGTGTAATGATTCGCTAGTGTATTTAGTTTGGAATAAGACATAAATTCAGTTACTTTGTTTTTTGAAGTGTATTTTTGTTATATAATTAAGCCTTAGGTATAGAAAGAAAATAAGCATTAAGAAAAAAGCTTACTACTTTTGTCTGGGAAAATATGAACTCGTTTTGTCGGATGGATATAATTCACTACCAAGGTTGTGCAGTTCCCATCCGAAAAAAAATCAACTAATTCATGTTTTCCCATTCAAATGCAGTAACCTATAAATATTACAAACACCAACATAACTATACAAGCAATATGTATGAACAGACTAATTTGTTTACAGTTTTGAAGGTATTTCTATAATGCAGTTAGTAGCATAGACACATATACTTTTTTAAATATGATGAAAGTAGTTATTAGGTTGGACAGATGTGGTCATACGATTGGCATGTGTACTCATGCAAATTCTGTAGGAAAAATGTAGTTTAAGTAAAGAAGATACAAATGCATCTCCTGTAGAAGATTTACAGTACTACTATAATATTTTTAATTTAAAAAAAACAACTCATGCATGTTGAATAGGAAGGAAGTGGTTCTAGGATATAAAGATACTGTTGCTCGATCTGTTGGATAAATGTAGTTCTACGTCAAAACACAATTTACAGAAATTCATTATGATTTCCTTGACGTAAGTTTTTACACCGTACAATGTTAGATAAAATAAAATAATGGTGGGTGCCGCGAAAATATTGGTTTTGTTTTTATCTGTTTTGTCCTTGAATTTCAGCGAGAATTTAACATGTAAATAAACATACAATCACAGCGTCTGTCCATTAATGAAGAAGTCTCAACAATAATATTGTGACAAGATAGAATTCTAATTTGTCAGAGTCAAAAGAACAAGTGCTCTCTGTGATACGTATACATTTATCTTGCAAATGTTTGTCAGTTTTGTCCTCAGATTTAGTAACAAATTAAACTTGAACCTGAAACAATTATAAAAAAATGTTGTTAAAACTCTAAAGCTGAAATGGAATTTTGCTAAGTTTTATGTTTGATTTGATTTTCATAGTGGACCGTCTCTTGGGATTTATACACGGGGTAGCGTTTTCTCTAAACGTGTGCCATTTCTGATCATGCCTTGACTATTGGCATGATTCTCTGAGTCTTTCCTACTTTGTCTGGACCAAATATAACTGAATTTCGTAAAATTACAAACGAGTATTGGTATTTTTTAATAATTTAATATGTATAGCAAAAAATCATTCCTAATATGTTATAAGTGCACAATTATTTAATATTTCAAGCTGTAAAAATAGTTACAGGCTGGTATGCCATATGGAAATGTTAGATGTTTGATACGGAATCACAGACTGGACATCTTAATCTAATGCCAGATCAGTCATGTAAGATTCAGTGGGTATGTAGTTAAATAATATTTCCAATATTCACAATTCATTTTTGACTGATACAACCATTTTGTAAGAAGAAAGTCAATTCGTTAAATTATTTTGTTACGAATAATGAAAACACAATGCTAATATCATTAAAGTTGTAACAAGAAACTACCGAAATACAGTGAAAACGGACCGTGGAACGAACACAGAGTAAACAATTCCGCAGTAAACTGATAACATTGGCAGGTAGGAGGACCGTGGGGGTGAACCATGAGTTACCGCACATGACTATCTATACAAGTTTTGAATTTTTGTGCAGGAAGGGGGTTTTCTTGGGTGACTGACAATACCGTTCACCTGTACCTAATAAGTATAAATATTCAGAGAAAGAAAAATATACATAACGGAACACACATTTGGTCAAAGTCGATAAGAACTTACAAAGTCTCCCTTTCCATTATCCTCATCTTGAAAAATAAGTCGGTAGGATGAATATGAAATGGCATTTAAATGCCACGCACAGTGCTCCTATATTGCTAGTTGACTTTATACATGGTCTTAATCTTAATGTCCATTGCGTGTTCTCTTGTTCTTATGTCATCCATTTCGTAGGGTTACGAATTACGCAGATACCAGCCGTCGGTGTGGGTAGCAAACTCCAGGCTGCGTGATGGATGGCTAAATGATGAGGAAAGAAAGATGCAATTCATGGCGCTCTTCCGATACATCTCAGGCAATAACAATCAACGTAAGATTATCTGCATTTTACAAACCAATTAAGGGAAAATTAGGCTTTTACAACTAAAATGAATTGACAAAAATGGCGCAAGTATACGTATAGGAGTAATTAAACAAACTAAGATAAACATTACTCTCGTTTGTCTGTCTTTTTGCGTGAAATTGTCAAATGTAACATCTTGAAGTGACAAATGTCCGGTCTGTTAAACTCTTATATTTGGACTAATGTGAAGAATTTTGGGGTCAGTTTCATTTGACGACAGCGCATGTTCCTACAATAATAACATTAGAAACTGGAACAGAATCAAATTATTCATGACAAAGCATTACACAAACTACTCCACTCTCAAGCAAATGTATTTTACAGTAGTTTGGTAAATACGTAGATGACAAACATATTTACAGTGATTTGAGAAGCTTGTAAATAGGCGTATAATAACATTATTCGGTACACCAGTACAATAGTAGGTATATGGTATTAAATAAATGGTTGTTGTTTTTTTAAATTTACAAAAATGAAGAAATGAACAAAACCTTTGGGAGTAAACAGCCTTTCAAATAAATGTGAACATGAACCACATCGAGATGAGATATAAAATCTAAACGTGTTAAATTCTGTAAAATGTGACTATAATATAATTTTTTTTTTTATGTAACACATGTAGTATTCGTAAAACCTATTTTCATAGTTTGTTTTTTAACTAAATTACCTCACAAAGTCCAAGAGTTTCTCGAGTGGTACGTCATAAGACAGTTTCCTGCAAGAGATCACATCAAAATACTTTTATCTCGCAGATAAGAGAAAGCTGCTTGTAACCTGGAGATTGGATATCGCAGCGGTATAGTGAATGCTTTGTACTCATTCAGTGCTAGATTAACGTATGTACAAGTGTGATTGCCCTTAAGATCGATGGTTACCCATCTTTTGAATTTCCCTTTTTTAATGACCAGCTTAAAACCAGGATTATGTGTACCTTTATATTTGGTCAGAACTAATTATGCACCCCAGCAAAAATGATGCTTCTAAATTGACAGTATCGTTGCTCTTTTTCAGATGCACGTATTCCAATGACCCTTCCGGTCTTGACTCGTATGGAGCACAAGCCCGTTCTTGGAAAAAGCTGTCAGTGTAACTGGACGATGTTTTTCATGCTTCCAAATGACTACCAGCTCAATCCGCCCAAGCCCCTAGACCCTGACGTCCGCATTTCTACCCTACCAGCCATAAATGTTTACGTGAGGTATTGTAGAAGTAGTCTCATTCAGGTCATATTTATCTACAAGATTACTATACATCTAATCTGTCTTAGGCCGCCACCTCTAGGAAATAAAAGTGTCCTTTGTAAAAAGGTGAATGCCTAATAGAATTTTAGTTGCGAACCATGGAAAACTGGAAGTTTAATATTTTCAGATACGTTCTTATATTATATACCTATACTACTGACAACTCGTAAGTTAACGTTGCATTTGTGTCAGGTGAGGGAATGGATGAAGATGAGGGCTGTCATACAGTCTCACCATGCTACACAGGTGTTATTTGGTTTATTTAGATTACCTTACTTTGCGCAGCGTTCGAATACGGGACTAGAGAGACTCAAAATTAGTGCATTACCACTGCAAATTCTAATTTTGACCTCAGCGTGGTCATATTCTAGCTTTAGAGTTAACCGAGGATATAATTCAACTTTGATTTACGTTTGAGTTAAAGAAAAATGTGTATTTGTTGGGTTTTTTTTTTTTTTGGTTTCATTGTCCAAATTCCGTTTGAACAGAACGTAGTATTTCAGGAAGTCTTATAATTTCAAATGACGGTGTGTGTTGTGCATGGATGTGTGTGGATGAAGGCTGTCTTACCATGCTACACAGGTACTCACACACATACAACTTTTCCCTGATTCTGTATACAAGTGATAACATTGAAACCAAAACGGGCGAATAATGTTAACTAATGTACTAGTGTTAAAACAAATTAAAGAAAGGATCCGTGTATTCTACTAGATGACTGTTACAAGACCATATAAAACTATACAAGAACGAAGTAACTATTTAAATCGTTTTGTTGATGCTATTAGTCTACACGAACTAAGTTTATATGAAAATTGCATACAATTAAAGTGACAAGATGCATTGGATAATCTTTGTGTATTCGTAATCAGTTGGATCCAATATTTGCCAATTTCTTCTCAAACCTAACTTTATCATCTTACAACTGGAAAGCTCTTCAGTGTATATTATTGAAATATATAATGCTTAAGTAGACTGTAAGTTATTATTTATTTATTTCGTTCCATTCTTTACTTCAAGATCATTTAGCGGCATGGCTACCTCAAAGGATTACAATAAGCAGCTTGGAGAGCTGAGTCGCGCTATTGGCAACTACCGGAAGTACTCACAGAAGGAGTACTTCACTGCAGAATATGATGCTCCTTTTGTCAGATCTAACCGTCATAATGAAGTGTGGCTCCTTGCCAGCGAACAGTTCTATCCTGAATTATAACTAAACATAATTACAAGCATACTAAAAACTATATTTCCGACCATTGAAATAATCATATTCGATCCAACTTGTATTTTAATAGCTTGTAATTATTTATCAGAGCTTCGACTCAATACCAAAACGCTCTTATAAGAGCTTAAGCAAGTTTTGGTTTTTTGTTCTTGACGAAAAATGTGTATGTTTGTATGTGTATGATGTTTTCGCATGATGTCTTTAAGACATTTTTTTTTAATTAGATTGTAAATAGAAAGGTTGAAGAAATTATGTTTGAAAATAGTTTTTGAATTCGAAATGTATAGATAAATAGCATCAATCTCTGTCAGTCTGTCTTCACTTGACGGGAAATACAAATGTTTCTTCTTAACTCCTACATCTGGTCGCGAATGTTTATCTATAATTGTGTCTGTACTTGCATAAGTTTGAAAAAGAAATAAAAATAAAACTAAACGTTGTAATACCGTATTCCATGAGCATGTTGACAAGCATTAGGACTGCAAATCAATCCAAGCAAACTAATTTAGAAAACACAAACACGAGACACTATAATTTCGAAAATTTTGGAACTTTGATAATTGACCATTTTTTAATAAGACATGGGTGATACCTCTTTTTTATCAACTCGGTTTGTGGCAAATTACAATTGATACGGACATAGAAAACTAAAGAATGAAACTGTGAAAGATAGTGGCGGTATTTTAAGTTCATCAAAGTAACGTGGAATTATAGTAAACCTTTTATCATAGAACAGCAACGTTTTAAAGTGTGTGTTGTTTTTATTTGGAAATAATGGAAATGTTTCTATTCCAGAACGCTACTTAAGACTTGTTGATAATGTGAGTCCTGTCAGTCATTGACAATTCTATTAGTACTTAAATTAGATTGGACGTAATTTAATATTGAAAATTATCTTAGTACTTAAATTAGACTTGATGAAATTTTATAGACACAATTTTACTAGTATTTAAATTAGTCTGGATGTAATTTAATATTGACAATTATATTAGTAATTAAAATAGATTGGATGTAATTTAATATTGACAATTACACTAGTATTTAGATTAGACTGGATGTAATTTAATATTTACAATTATATTCGTACTTAAATTAGACTGGATGTAATTGAATATTGACAATTATATTAATACTTAAATTAGACTGGATGTAATTGAATATCGACAATTGTATTAGTACTTTAATTAGATTGGATGTAATTTAAAATTGACAATTATATTAGTACTTAAATTAGATTGGATGAATTTAATATTGACAATCATATTAGTACTTAAATTAGACTGGATGTAATTTAATATTTACAAAATACTATTAGTACATTAATTAGATTGGATGCAAGTTGATATTGACATTTATACTAGTATTTAAATTAGACATAATGTAATTTAATATGGACAATTATATTAGTACTTAAAATAGACTGGATTAACTTTAATATACACAATTATATCAGTACTTAATATAGACTGTAATATTTGCAATTATATTAATACTTTAATTAGATTGGATGTAATTTAATATTGACATTTATATTAGTACTTTAATTAGACTGGATGTAATTTAATATTTACAATTATATTAGTATTTAAATTAGATTGGATATAATTTAATACTGACATTATATTACTACTTAAATTAGATTGGATGAAATTTAATATTGACAATCATGTTAGTACTTAAATTAGACTGGATGTAATTTAATATTGACAATTATATTAATACTTAATTAATACTTAATTAGATTGGATGAAATTTAATATTGACATTATATTAGTACTTAAATTAGACTGGATGTCATTTAATATTTACAATTATATTAGTATTTAAATTAGATTGGATATAATTTAATACTGACATTATATTAGTACATAAATTAGACTGGATGAAATTTAATATTTACATTTATATTAGTACTTAAATTAGACTGGATGTAATTTAATATTGACAATTATAGTAATACTTAAATTAGACTGGATGTAATTGAATATTGACATTTATATTATTACTTAAATTAGATTGGATATAAATTAATACTGACATTATATTAGTACTTAAATTAGACTGGATGTCATTTAATATTTACAATTATATTAGTATTTAAAATAGATTGGATGTAATTTAATACTGACATTATATTAGTACTTAAATTAGACTGGATGTCATTTAATGTTTACAATTATATTTGTATTTACATTAGATTGGATATAATTTAATACTGACATTATATTAGTACTTAAAATAGACTGGATGTCATTTAATATTGACATTTATATTAGTACTTAAATTAGATTGGATGTAATTTAATATTTACAATTATATCAGTATTTAAATTAGACTGGATATAATTTAATATTGACATTATATTAGTACTTAAATTAGACTGGATGTAATTTAATATTTACAATTATATTAGTACTTAAATTAGATTGGATATAATTTAATACTGACATTATATTAGTACTTAAATTAGACCGGATGTCATTTAATATTTACAATTATATTAGTATTTAAAATAGATTGGATGTAATTTAATACTGACATTATATTAGTACTTAAATTAGACTGGATGTCATTTAATGTTTACAATTATATTAGTATTTACATTAGATTGGATATAATTTAATACTGACATTATATTAGTACTTAAATTAGACCGGATGTCATTTAATATTTACAATTATATTAGTACTTAAATTAGACTGGATATAATTTAATATTGACATTATATTAGTACTTAAAATAGACTGGATGTAATTTAATATTTACATTTATATTAGTACTTAAATTAGACTGGATATAATTTAATATTGACATTATATTAGTACTTAAATTAGACCGGATGTCATTTAATATTTACAATTATATTAGTATTTAAATTAGATTGGATATAATTTAATTCTGACATTATATTAGTACATAAATTAGACTGGATGAAATTTAATATTTACAATTATATTAGTACTTAAATTAGATTGGATATAATTTAATATTGACATTATATTAGTACTTAAATTAGACTGGATGAAATTTAATATTGACGTTTATATTAGTACTTAAATTAGACTGGATGTAATTTAATATTGACAATTATAGTAATACTTAAATTAGATTGGATGTAATTTAATAAAGACAATCACGGAATTTTATTTAAGAAAATTAGGACTAGTCTTTTTTGCCCTAAAAAGTGGTACAGACATGGTATTTTTAAAGTCTCCAGTTTTCCATCACAGTCGTAATATACCATCCTAGAAAACTTTTAATTAACAACCTATAATTCTACACATTTTCTTCCATCACTAGCCTGATCGACCCTTGAAAATAGGTAATATTATTCTGTCTGAGACCTGTTTATCTATACAATTATAACAGTTGACCGTTTCTGAAATTAACTTAATTGCGTTGGTTAGTATCTCATAATATTTTAGTGGTAAAAAAAACAGGACAGCACAAGCAACCTTTAAAGAATTAAATGAATATACATGAAAATAGAAGAGAATTCTATGTACATACCTATCTATCAACAATGTACCAACAAGCATAGGCACTAAATAACTTTATCTCTTGTATATATCCTGCCTCTCCCTCACTCCAATATCCGCTTCACACACACACACACACACACACACACACGCACACGCACGCACACGCGCGCGCCCACTTAGCATCTATATATCCACCGAAAACACATTACGATCTGCTGTACTATAATTATTTGTGTGTTACCTGAATGAAATTAGAAAAAAATAACTCTGCGTGATACAGTTCTGAATGGTTAATCAGTTATTGGAACACTTATTTAGATTTTTACTTTAACCTATGTCTCTTCTGGTAATTGTATTTTTAAACATTAAATTTCACTGTGACTATTATTCGGTTTTTTTGACTTTATATGGTATGTTATTTGAAGCTAGGTGTCCGCTTTAGAATTTTGTTTATTCAATCAAATCTGACATGATCAGAAAGGAATCCCGTAGTACTTTATGTAGATGGCGCTACGTTTTGCGTATACTGTTTGTGTTAATACATTGATCTGATAGGGTACTTTCTAAGGGACATCGATGCTAAATATTTGTAATAGATGCTCTTAAAAGGTTGCCATCGTTTAGCTAAACAAATTAGATGCAGGATCTAACCCCATTGATATATTGGACGATACCTTTGATATTATTGAAGAAGTTATCCGGAGAAACTGTTCACTTTTCTCACGAATATAACGAAAAATGATAAAAGACGGGACAACTACGCTTATCAGACTTGCTCCTTGAAATACTCCTGAAGGCAGCAATATAAAAGTTTGAAAAAAAGTTCTGATTAAAAGTCACAGCTACTAGAATGGACACGAATCCTTATACTCCAATAAAAAAAAACGGAATAAGGATTCGGGAAATAGAAAAAGCAGAAGTGACGAACATGAAACCAGTCTTCATCTTATACGGGTTTCCAGTAATATGCTGGTACAGGGAAAATATGCACCATTAAAAATGCAAGATTTGCGGAATGACAGGACACATGAAGAAAATAAGCCCAACAACTTTAGAGAAGAAGAACAAACTTGTGTCACAGAAATTATGATTTTCTCCTCCCGAAAAGGAGAAAAAGGAGGAACAAGAGCAACAAAGTAAAAAGTTAAACAACAACAGCAAAAACAACAAAATCAACAACAGACTCCAAAAGCTAAAGGGAAGTTATTGGAGCAAAATGGGAAGCAAGAACAACACTGTTTATAAAAAAAGCAACAAGAAAGTCAAGGAAGAGAACAACAATAAATGAAGCTAAACAAATTAAAGAAGCCCAAGAAGTACAACATCAACAGAGAGAGAGAGAGAGAGAGAGAGAGAGAGAGAGAGAGAGAGAGAGAGAGAGAGAGAGAGAGAGAGAGAGAATACCCAAAAGAATATAACAAGAAAATCACTAATAAAAAAAACAAATACCCCTTCCAATTTTAAATTAATAAATTATAACGCCTTCGGGTAAAAATAATGTTAAAAAAAAGACATTGCAAAATTGTAAAACCATAAAATAGAGGAGCACCCTAACTGGTCTGAAAAGATCAAAAAGGGAATAGACCCCCCTCCCCCCCAAAATAAAATAAAAATTGGGTGCAGGATCGAATCCATTTGATGTATAGGTCAATACCCTTGGTATTATTGAAAAAGGTATGCGGAGAATCTGTTTACTTTTGTTAAAGTTAAAAAAGAGTTTCCTTGTTATGTACTCAGTTTTACATTCTGATAAAATATAGCCATTGACATTTTCGACAACTACCAATATAACCTCCTCAGTAATTGCACAATTAGTCGCAAATTTGAACTGTCATATTATTGTCAGAAACCAAACATTGCTTTTGAATAGCTGATGCTGTGTAATTATTCTAATTTTACTATATTAGACACTATTAATATTGAAAATATTTACGTTAGGTAAACTGTACCAGCAATTTTTATAAATGTTTTAAAAGATATTATTCTATTGACATCCTTCCCCATTGTAAACGGTATCTTTGGGCTTTTTCTAGATGTGTCTTGATATTATTTATTTCGCTGCAATTTTTTAAAACATGTATTTTCAAATAATTTTAATGTTGTTGTTGTTTCTGCAATGTTGTTATATTTTGAAATAATAAAACGGAATGAATTGTTTAATGTTGAGACATAGGAGGCACATGTCAAAGTAATTTTGTAACAATGACCACACCAAATTTATCGTGTTAGAACCGAATGTTTCAAGATTTTATTTTATTCATTCGTTCCAAGCAAATCTAAGACCAAAGTGTCGGATGCTTCCAAGTTTCTGAGTGTTGGACGACCTCAGAATGATATCAAATGCCTTTACTCAGTCAACTAAAAAGTTTTCATATTTAAAATTTGTATATAAATTACTTGTGGAACAACAAATTGCGTGAGTGGGTCAATTTTGTCATAGAACACTGAGGGTTGCAATCATTCGTGTGTTATGTGTAAATGGTGGCATGTCATAAAGCGAAATTTTTTGCGAAATTCCCACTGGCTAGACTTAAGGTAGATTTATAAAGAATAATCACTAATCGTTCATGTTGATGATTGACAAAGTAGCACTGGTTGAAGATTCTTCCATAAATATTGATTTACGGAAGGTTGTTGCCAATTGTAGTAAACAGTAGCGGTCCCTGACAACGGCAAGGCACATCATGAACAAGTAAATGTATTTTCCGAGTAAAAAGGAAACAACAAAAAACTTTAACTTATGAGTAAAGTTTTCAAATTGAAGAACAGACACGCTTTGTCTTTTTTTAATTCTTCATTGATATGTGAAATTTGACATGTGATCAACTAATCTCGATCGAGGGCGGATCATTACTTTTATATTTTATGCGTTACTCGATCAACCAATATGTTTTATGATTTGTTGCAGTTAATTTGACTTATTTGATCCATCACAGCTAAGGTGTGGCACATATTCAGCTTCCCTTGGGTCCCGGCTTACGTGATTGATCTCTAGAATGAGAAATTATCTGACCGGTGGCAGAATGTCGTCGTTAATGAAGGATATTCATTGACAACGGTTATCGACGAAACAAAAACTAACGATGGGCTCGTTTTCAACTAATAATGTTAATTTCGTAGATTTATAAAATGACCTTTATCACACGAATACAGTTATTTACACTAATATATACATATAATATGTTTTAATAATCACGGCGCCGGTAGCCTAAGCGGTCAGAGTGTCTGTCTCAGATGTGGGAGATCGTTTGTTTCAGAGTGTATGTCTCAGATGTGGGAGATCGTGGGTTAGAATCCTGGCCAAATCATACCATAGACTTATAAAGATTGTACTAGAAGCTGCCTCACTAGCGATATGACTGATAAATTGTTAAAGCAACGTTAAAAGTCCAAAATTACACACATACATATCACTTTATAATGTGTTCAGCTTAATATTTATGATCTGTCAACACGTTTACATCTCTTATGCGTGTATAGAATAAGGTAAGGCTATACAGTTATTTATTCTCTATTTCCTATGCTACTTCTTGCAGATGTATTTCATGTTGTGTTTATATATTATTTGAGAAGAAACATTTTTTAGATTATTCATGGGAATTACAAAGTGCTCACTGGATTAATATTCAATTATTATGGTATTCTAAGGAATCTATGGACAACGGTATTTTGTTACACCAGGATTGTTTATTATAAATTCATTCGGAGCATTGGATTCTTTAAGGCTTCAAAAGAACTCTAATATTATTTTGGATTCAATTGATACTTCTGTTTATATTTTTCATTTGAAACATTTCATGAAAAAAATATTTGTTATGACAAAATAAAATATCATAAGGATATGGTACTATCCTTTTAGGCGCATCAGTTGAAAGATGTAGTCTTCTGGTGTCTCTCTAAATATTTCCATTTTTAAAAAAAAACTACGCGATATGCAGAATCTCAAATGGATACTGATTTAACATCACAATAGACATCTAAACGTATCAACCACTTTCATATCATGTTGCCACACATTTTAACGACAGTTCCCATAAGTGGAACGAGTTTTCATTTCAACCTATTGACATGGGCGATTCTGAGATACGCCGTCTTAATACGTTATATCGAAAAGGTCTAAATTCCAAAATTTCTATACAACATTCAGTTTTTCATATTTTTAAATAAAATATTATTTTAAAATATGTTAATTTAAGTATGGGCGTTTGAATTACGTCCCTTTTAACAATTAGTTAAGAATAACTTAATCGAAATGGAATTTTGTTTCTCTTCTTTCTTCTGTCTCTTTTCATGTTTCTGTTTCCCCACATTATGCAGTGGTTTCGTCAAGTCCCAATCTGTTTATACCTTGAGGCTCGGAAAGACTCTGACTTTTTCGTAACTGTACCTGCAAATTGGAAGTCAAGTGTATTATCTTAACATTTGTACTTGATAACATTTGTAATTTTTGTTCATTCCACTGACCAGTCTTAATAAGAAACTTATCAATTAATTTAAGTACTAACGCAAAATAAAACTCGTTTTAAAAGCATGCAGAATGCTTCGTAAGGAAATAAATGACTTCACAATGCTTTAACGAGAGCGTATAATTACCTGCGAAGAACAGACGTCCCATAACACGTGATGACATTGATTAAAAAACCAACCGTACATAAACTATAAATAAAGTTTGTAATCAAATTTTGTATTTGTATCGTGTCTTGCATCACACGTCATGTAAGTATGTAAATGCAACAAATCACAGTCTCGTTAGATCTTTACAAAATGTCTGGACAAAAACAAATTCACAGTTCGAGGCAAGACGTTCGTTTGGTCGATATGTATTGATCATAAGCCTTATGATAACAGTGGTTTGACTTGTTTGTGGTCCGCCAAGTGCTTAAAACACTTGCATTTACGATTCGCAATTTACGGAGAAAGAAACTCATTCAAACTTGAGACACACCACGCAACACAATGACACTACTGTATGACAAACGTTTTTCCGAGTGGTCATAGAATAGTGATGCGTTTCCACCAGTCAGTGAATCAATACGATTACGTCTGCTCGACACATCTGGTAGTGTACAATATCCGTTTCGTCTATAAACTGTACTGATCGATATTAATAGGAGTAACGTGAGATACTGAGACTCCTTCAGACATCTGGTTTTTCTTCAATAGTTAGATATTTGTCTGATGGGCATTAATCTATCAAAACGTATTTTAACAATACGTCATAACCAAAAACTAACCAATCAGACAGGGTTGTTCGATTTCATTGGCGCATTTTCAAAGGATATTGATTCAGTTCCCTTTCTTTTATTTCCTTAAATATGAGTAATGAGTGATATATTTTTTTTATATAGAACCATCATGAACAGTGAAGAACTCATGTATGCCATGAATGCCGTTTCAATATTGGCTCTCAGAATTTTCTTTAATTTAATTTTGATAAATTCCATGATTAGAGCAGTTGCATTTATTTCAGATGGATCCAAGTATAAGAAACTAGTAAGCCACAGGCTCCATCTGCCGGAAACAAGATTCATCCTGCCTGTATATAAAAATCGCGTCGAGAGAATAGACTGACGTGACGTGTTTGATCATATCAGTTCGATAGGTCATACAGGTCATCGATGGAACAAACAAACCGATGGTCATCAGCATTGTATAGCAGTCACATAATTTAAATGAGAAAAAATGCATGCTTCGTGCCGAGTTTTCATTTCGACACACAATAACCCGAGATTTTGACGAAATCAAGGTTTTAAACGCTTTGACGATAAAGATTTCTTTTTTAAATCATGGTCACAACAACGCAGAATTCAACTTTAGAAAAACATAAATATCTAATAATATTAAAATTTGAAAAATGTTAATAGTGAACGTTTAGTATTTTTCTTGCATTTATTTTCTTTGAAATGTTTAAAATAAACATCGAATAATAAATAAGGATTGTCTGCTTTGATCCAAAATCAGTCAACCACCCTCTACAACTATTAGTTTGTTTCACTACAATTAACATTTGAAGCAAAAATAGAAAACTTCAGATGAAAGATAATTATATTCCGAATGAAATACGTTTTTTTTAAATGATAGAAAATGTGTGTATATCATGCATTTATAAAACAACTATTGTGTTGAATGTTTGTACTTTCTTGCACCCGTTGGGTTCATATTAGTATCCTTGTTCTTGATAATTTTGAGGACATGTCACTTTCTAACCGTCTGCTTCAATGCTGATGATAGTTGATTATTTGCTCCTGCTTTCCTGGGAGAGGGCGATGTGATTCACTAGTACAACATAAACGGTATGGAAAGACAATTAGGAAGTTTAGTGTCAGTTACATAAGTGTGTTTCCATTTTTCCTGTCAGAAATGAAAAATATCACAAACGTCATATTAATGGCGACAATATCACCTCTCAGTGGGCTAATCTTCTGAAGCCAATATTTCGCGTAAACTTACGATATCTTCAAGGAAAGTTTAGTGCAGATTTCTTGAAATCACGCGAGAATCTAAGACCTATTGTCCATAGTATATCAGCCTTAGTTTCCACGTACAAACTCTTATTAGCAAAATTTGGTGTCATAAGGGAGCCAAACACCAAATTAAAATTTGCAAGAAAGACGATTTGACATAAGTTTACAAATCAAATTATTCTGCAGAAGATAATGTACTAAGAGAGAGAGAGAGAGAGAGAGAGAGAGAGAGAGAGAGAGAGAGAGAGAGAGAGAGAGAGAGAGAGAGATCTGATCTAAGGCTAGAAATATGCTGGTAGGGGTAGGAACAAGGCGGTTCCAAGTACTTGTTAACAAATACTGATCTTGAGCGGGGAATTTTCCTACCCAACGTCGACACATTTGATGGAATATTTTTCAACAATTTCTCACTTGAAAATAGTTGTGAACAAAACAATGATGGTGTGTGATTGTTATTGATTTAGCCCTAATCATTGTGTAAAGGTTATATTTTTTAGAGAGGTAACATTTAAGTAAAAATCCTATCGATGGGCGCTTGTTTGCTTAAAACTAAATAGACCAGAAACCTTCTATAAGTGACCATCGAGCTATTTGTCTGGCAATTAAAAATGTTATTGATGTTTGTACAAGTGCAAGAGAGGTTTGCTTAAAGAACAAAGCTGATTTTAAGAAATTAATGAGATTATCTTAAAATAAAAATGAGAAAGTGTGTTTCAAAGTTGTTATAACATTATTGAAACCGCTGTTAGATCTACCTCGCTTACATATCTTTTTAAAAAATATGTATTCCCTCAAAACTGTACGTCCCAACGATAAACTATGACAGTAAATTACTCACAACCACAACGAACCTCAAGACAAACATTCAAATAACATTAATCTGTAATTTCTTCGCTCTAGCTTAGATGTTTGAAACAATAACAAAAATGATTGAACTTTCAACCTTTCCTAAAAGTGTATTCGTCTGTACTCACGTATAAGTCGAATTCTACTACAAACTATACAGATCTAGATCTGCCGGTGCATCATGGGATTGGGGTTCTATGTTTTCTTCTTCTACTGATTACTCCAAAAACATTAAACAGCACCAGATGTACTAATACACTATGCTCCGGTAGATCAGTGTATGTTAGTTTGCAGTTTGACTCGAGTTTAAAGCGAGCACAGACGGTCATTAATTTCGCCCAGCCAGCCTAATTATTCATAATTTTTCAAGAAACGATTATCGCACCATATGTGCCAGTACGACCTTGATTTGTTTCAAATTGCAATGAGTAAACAGGAATATGTTATTGGAGAATGCGCCAAAATATGTGAAATTCGTGCAGTCTGTTTTGACGTTTCAAATATCTGTAATGTATCATTCACTTTGAGGGCATGTTACTTTATAACCATCTGCTACATTGTTGATGACGGTCGATTTATAACTTTGCATATGTTTCAAATTGCTATTGTTTTATTGAGGGTGAAATTTCAGTTGGATGAGCTGTAGTGGCATGTGAAGACATGGATGACATCTATTTCCAATGACAGAAGTGCTTGTTTCTATTTTCCTTACACTTATTACAACTATTAGAAACGTCAGACGAATGGTTACAATATCTTCTTCCATTTGTCTGTAACTCTACTTCTACCAACATATAGCGTATTGTTAGGGATGTACGCCGAAACGATTTGTACAGATTTCTTGAATTCAAACGAAAATCTGGCGCATCATCATCATCATCATCATCATCATCATCAGTCTCTTGACCTAGTGTGGTCGTTGAGGCACTGTGCTGCATTCCACTTGTATCAATCATGTGCCAATGCCTGTGTCTCCGCAAACATTTTCCTGGTCCATTCTGTGATGTTGTCACCACAACTTTTTTCTCTGTCTACCTCTCCTTCTGCAACCCTGGACGCTGCTCTGCAGTACTGTTGTAGATAGGCTGTTGGCTCTGGTGACATGGCCTTACCATTTCAGCTTTCTCTTTTTGACAGTGGTGAGGGGATCTTCATAATGGCATACTCTGTGTCTGATGGTGTTATGCACTTCATTTCTGATGTGGTCCATGTAAGAGATGCCAAGGATGGTTCTGTAGCATCTCATTTCAAGTGCTGGATTCTTCGTTGTACTTCTGTTGTCAGAGTCCAGGCCTCACATGAATGCAAAATGATTGAGATGACTTGTGCTCTCAATAGTCTGATTTTAATTTTCAGACATATATTTTTGTCTCTCCAGATGGGTCTTAACTTTGACATAGTTGCCGTTGTTTGTACTGCTTGTGACAGAACATCTGCTCTTGACCCCTCTTCGGTGATTATGGAACCAATATATTTGAACTGGCCCACTGTTTCCAGCTCCTGTCTTTTCACTTTAATCTTGGCTGAGATTTGTTTGCCACTATTTGTCTTCAGCTTTGTCTTTTCGGCGCGTATCTCCATGTCAAATCTGGAAGATGTTTCATCCCGGTTCATCACTAAGGTGGCAAGCTCATCTTCACTGCCTGCTGACTGTCCCACAATAATTTTCCAGGGTGTTGCTCATGATGCGCTCCAAGCAGCTGTTGAAAAACGTGGATGACAGGAGTCAGCCTTGCCATACTCCGACTGTTGCCTGGAACCAGTCTCCAACTGCACCTTGAGCACGTTCTGCACTGGTAGCTTTGGCATACAGCTGCTTGATGGTATTGGTCAACTTGTGACCCATGTCGTACTTCTTCATTTTAGCCCACAATACCTCATGCCACACTCTGTCAAAGGCGTTTTTGGAATCCATTAACACATGATAGAAGGTATTGTTGATGTTGCGAGCACGTTTCACACAGAACCCTGAGATTGAATATTTGTTCTTTTGTGTTTCTTAAACTCCGAAACCCTGCCTGTTCTTCAGCGACAATTTCTTCTGCTTGTGGTTTCAGTCTGTACAAGATGATCTTCGGCATCGCTTTACTAGCATGGCTGATAAAACGGATAGTTCTGTACGTTTTGTACAGCTGGTGTTACGTGCTTAGGCTCGAAAAGGCAGCAACACAGAAAGAGTGAAAACTAACAAGATTGTAAAACTTTAACACTGAATTTATTAAATACAATTATTTTCATAAAATAAATAAACTTACGGTTTTAGAGAATCAAATCCAACATTAATCCAAATATAGAAATCACAAAAATAATCCACTAATGGAATTGCAAGAGTCCTGATAAATAAATGTTCTAATAGCACCAGGTTCGAATCTTGGCGATGTAATCCAAAACGGTTGACGATGTCATGTGATACAGTTCTTGTTTTATTATCATCCAAATGAAATTATGAACACATGTTTTCTCCTCCAAATAAATAAATAAATCCTCTTGCTTCAACGAATTGACACAATTTACAATATAACTCAAAACACAACTATTAACTTAAAAGCCCAGATTCTACTGAATTGTTCTATCCCAAACAATAATTTAAATACCTGTTTTTTACGTAAACAAGTGATCACGTGATTTTCTGGAAATTCATAGAAGGTCAAAGAAAAAGGCTACCTTCACTAAGTCACGTAATAATAGAATGATCCAGAAAGATGTCTTTGGATTTTAACCAATCGTTTTAGAAGCTTGTTGACACTGTCTAAAGCAGGGTCAGAAATTAGGTCAACAAGCCAAGGTCAAAAACATGTTTACAGATAAAGTATAGTCATAGAGATTTTTCTAGAATAATTTTCCAATTAATGAATTTTAAAAAACAAATTTGGATCTGACAATTAGAAATAAATAGTTTAAATCAAATAGACGTAACACTGGAGATTACCTTTTTGGGGGAATGTTATAATCAGTGACTGGGTCCACTGTGCTGGCCATTCACCTCTCTGCCAGATCTTGTTGTATATTTGTGTTAGTAGCTCTATCACTGATTCCCCCACTCTCATTCTTGATACGTTCAGCTGGGATGTTGTCTACTCCAGCTGCCTTCCCATTCTGCAGTGCTCTTAATGCTGACTCCACCTCTTCTTTGAGAATAGGGACATCATTATCATTTGTGGAGTTTGGAACGTGAAGCACGTCTGGGTCTCATGTGGATGGATGGTTGTAGAGTTCTTTACAATACTCAGTCCATCTTTCTGCAATGTCACTTGCTTCTGTGAGGCACTTTCCATTTTCGTCTTGAATGGTACTGACTCTTGGCTGCTTCTGTCTGGTGAGGTCTTTCACAATTTGGAATGCTTTTTTGCTGTTATTCTTTATCAGACTGCTCTCTATTTCTGTGCACTTTTGTCCAATCGAATCTTCTTTTGCTTTTTTCAAGTTTATTTCTGATATTCTTGTTTATTTGTCGGTAATCCATTGCCCCTGTTGTATGTCTGGTTTTTTTTAAGGTCTCTTCGGGCATCACACAGATTCAGAATATTTTATGTAACCCAGGTTTTTATCTTTGGGCGATGAATTGGGAGGAGGTGTGGGTATAAGTGAAAATGACAGTTTTTAATTATAATGACAGACAAGTTACAATTATGACAATTCTTTTATAAGTATTTCAATACAGAAAAAAGTAAAAAAAAATGAACAAGATAATATTTTACCACAAGAGAGACACGCAGAGAAAAGTAATCTGTAATCCACTAGTATGGAAGACGGTCCAGTTTTATTAGTAATTTTGTAATATATAAATTGCATATCGAAAAGACTCTCACCATTGTTACTAATATTTGATTTAAATCATTTATTTTTAATTGTCAGATCCAAATTTGTCATTTTGGGTTTAAAATTCATTAAAATGGGAGATTATTCTAGAAAATCTCTATGACCTATGCTTTTCTTGTAAATAACAGGTGTTGGCTTGACTTTTTGACCTTGCTTCAGAGTGATAAACAGGCCTTAGAAATGATTGGTTGTTTTTCCAAGGACATCTTTTTATTTTTAGTTCTGGGGGGTGAGAAGTGGCTGATTCTTATCTGGATCTTTCCGTGCGTACGTGTTTAAATGATCGTACGTTTGTTCTATGACCTTCCAGAAAATCACGTGATCCCTTGTTTACGTAAAAACAGGTATTTAAATTATTGTTTGGGAGAGAACAGTTGAGTGGATGTTGGGCTTTTATACTATTAAGTTGTGTCTTCTTTTTGAGTTATTTTTAATTACCGTGTACTGGAAATTGTGTCAATTCGTTGGAGCAAGAGGAATTATTTTATTTATCTGGAAAAGAATATGTGCTCATAGATTTTTATTTGGATTATTATAAATAAAACAAGAACTAACTAATCACGTGACATCGTCGTCCATATTGGACTACATCGTCAAGATTCGAACTGAGAAGTATTAGTACATTTATTTATCAGGACTCTTGCAATTCCATTAGTGGATTATTTTTGTGAATTTTATATTGGCTTATTTTTGGACTTGATTCTCTAAAACCGTAAGTTTATTTATTTTCTCTTATGAAAATATTTATACTCAATAAATTGATTGTTAAAGTTGTACAAGCTTGTTAGTTTCACTCTTTCTGTGTTGCTGTTTATTCGAGCGTAAGCACGTAACACCATGTAGTGGATTTTTCAAGCTAGAGATATAAATCAATCAATCGTAATGCGAGCAATAATTTACATTCCTGCAACGGATATACTCCTAATTTTCATAAAGGTGAACTCTAATTTCATGTAGATTGGTACAAAACCCTGAATTAATTGCTGATCGCGAGATTCAGACAACTCATATTTCCAATAATATTTTGCAAAATCTGGCTTTAACAACGTTATGTTATTTGTGTTTTCATGTACAATGTGATCAGGCTACAAAACCATAATATCGTCAGAAGGGCGGGGAGAAAACTTAAATTTAAAAATTGGGCTCCTTCTTAACTTGAAAAAACATTCTGGTGCCTTTGTTTTGTCTGCCTATTTGACCCTTACTGTGCTGGTGGGGAAAAAGAGTACTACATGTATATCCTTAAAAACATATGCTGAAGAAACATTGCCTCCAAGTCAAAATTCCTAGCAGCCAGAAAGTGCATTTTTATTTGGTCAGTACCATTTGTGATAACCTTGTACGGTGTTTTAAATATTACCTTTTCATTCAGGAAGTGCCCAATATCAATAAAAGCTGGCCGTGATTCGGGAATCTGATTCCAGCAGCATTGAATCAAACTCTGTAAGACAAGCAATGAAGACGGTTCAGTGCACTGATAATGGCCTTATACATGTCACCATTCATTTCCTATATAAATAAATATATATATATATATATATATATATATATATATATATATATATATATATATATATATATATATATATATACACAGTATACAAATGATGAAAAAAAGCTATATTGTATAGTGTAGGTCCCTAATAAATTTACAGTGTATTATGAAAGTTTTTAGACATATGTCACCATTCATCAACAACGAAAGTAGTATTAAACTTTTTCAACTGTATGGAGTAAAAAGTGTTGTGTAGCATATAGATCAACCGTTTTAAGACACGTACCTTTAATTCCCTGCCTACTTTTAGTGATGCCATGCTTTGTCGCTTTCCATTGCACACCTGCCAAATAATACTTTCTGGACAGCAATATTGATACGGAAAATGACCGGACAAGACCTCAAAAGAAATGGTACTGCAAAAAACAATGATATATGTTGATTAAGCTTGGTGACAATTAAACTATCTTGATTAGATGGTATAATAAGGATTGGACCAGACTCGGTTGCGATAAAGAACTCGATCAGCAATTCTGAGGACAGTTTTCGATTTACAGACCCGCAAGTGAAAGACCAAGCGGTCATTCGTTCACAGTATATTTAGTTTGTATTGTGTGCTCGACTTTTGTCCACGACTGATGATAGAGTTTTAGTGTGTACCTGAATACTCTCGTTTTTCCAAGATATAAATAGCTGTATATCTGAATTTGAATTCAAGATATAGCCTTGAACGTTGAAAAGTTTCAGAAAAGTAACGTTGAAAAGTTTCAGAATCGTTTAGTTTTGTTTACTAACTTGACAAGAAAATCACCCACACACAAAACTACCTATAGTTTGGAGGAATAAATTGCTTTAGAACTTAACGTGCCATGGTATGCCTCTAAAACTAAGTTTTCATCTTATGACGTGTTGGTTTGATATTATATTTGTTTAATATTCGTATTATGAGCATGGTTTATGTAAAGTCATATCTAATTTGTATGTTCTATATCAAATGGCATACCCATACACAGTTTTATTTTAATTTATGAAAATCGTCACTTCTATCACACACCAAGAAGAAATGAAAACTAATTTAAAAAGAAACAAAGTCATACGTAACGCTTAGGTGGAAGTGCCATGCCAGTCGTTTTGTGACGTAGCTACATCCGTTTTTAAGTCAGATTTACATGATCTAGTTATGTATTTTGAGTTTCCACATCCCGCTGAAAAAAATTAACAGTTTTTAAAAAAATAGATCCCATTATTATTAGGAAGACGTTATTTTTTGAAGAAAAAAATTGTTTTATTCAGCGCCTCCGTTCTAAATTAATGCAAAATCGAAATGTTTATTTTAATCCTAAGGTTAAGGGCTGTTTCTTTACTTGAAGACAGTTCCACGTGGCAACGTGCTAGTCCACTCTGTGGCACAAGATTTTCACGACGCAACGTCATGGAGACATTAAGGGTGAACTTTGCAAATACAATGACGCAATGAAGATGGGAGCACACTGAACGGACAGATACGTGTATGGAATTGCTATAACTAAACGATTTCAGCAAGTGTTTATATTCAGATTTATAGTATCCTCATTAATTTTCATCAATTTTAATCAATGCCAAAACTGACTCCATTTATTCGGAAACTGATTGATGAGTTTCGTTTTTGGTTGTAGGGCGGAATGACAAAGCGGACAAATGGGAGGGAGCCGATTTTCGGCAAAGATCACTTACCAGAAATATGGTCATCTCGAACGGTTAGAAAATGATTCACATAATTCCTTCGTGTAACATACACCTAATTTCGAACAGTGTATATATAATGTTGACTTCCCATAATAATCAGACAAGTTTGAGTCTTGACCTACCGCAACTGTGTGCGTGCTGTACACATATGTGATATTTCATGAAAAGGCAACATAACATGCGCTCAATTATTGGTAGAAGATATTACCAAGTAAGTGAAGTATCGTCTTGATGTAAAATGAAGACGTAACCACTCGACTAGGTCTCACCTAAAATAATAAATTCTAGCATTGGACAGTTTTCGTCTAGGATAATCAGTTTAATTTATCGAGTAATTTAAAACAACAACAACGACAAAACCAATACCGATGAACAAATATATGTAGCAAACGAGCAGATAATTTACACGATAAAGAACTATGCTCTGTGCATTGTAGATTTTCTCTTGCGCAAATCTTTACCTGGGTTCATCTGTAATTCGTATTACAAAGTTCTGAAAAGGATATAAATTAAATTTCAGGTATTTAAAAGCATATTTTGGGATCAGAATTTCTTACCTAAAATAATCCAGAACTGGCAGTAGTTAACAAGAACCTGTCAACGGATTTTAAAAACACAAGAATAACACACAGAATATATTTACATACCCATACGAGAAAATGTCGGTTGCTCTGTCACATGTGTATGTCCTAACTAGATTCGGCGGATCTACAATACAGGATCTTAGTAACTCCGGTGCTAGGTATGCAAGACCCCCACGTGGAATCACCGCAAATTCTGTCCTACAACAAATTTTAAAAAAAAATTCTAAGTTTTCTAACCACACACACACACACACACACATATATATATATATATATATATATATATATATATATATATATATATATATATATATATATATATATATATATATATATATAATAATAATAATAATAATAATAACTCGTAGTGCTCTGCATTTTGCAGCCTATCTTAAATTAACTTTCCTAGAAATAAGTTTGAACAGCATGAAATGTCAGCGAATGGCATGACAAGAATTAGATCAGGGTGCGTTCATGTTACGTTAACATGTGGGACAACATGAGACAATACTGCAAATATGTAATATCAACTAGTCTATAACATCATACACACCAACCAGTCTATAACATCATACACACCAACCAGTCTATAACATCATACACACCAACCAGTCTATAACATCATACATACCAACCAGTCTATAACATCATACACATCAACCAGTCTATAACATCATACACACTGTGAATTGCTCTTCTGGTCACAAAACAAATGGACTGTTTTTTTTTCTTCTTTAATAGTGTAATAGTCTGTAATAGGTGGTTTAAAACGGTGCTTAGCTATGTCTTCGGCAGGCATGGACTCGAACCCACACAGATATCAACGTTTTAATCCAGGTCTTATTAAAACACACTGTTCCAAGATATGCAAACAGAAGTAGAGGAGGAGGAAGAAGAAGAAGAAGAAATTATAGGCTTGCCTTGCCGCAGGTAATTAATAAGATCAGGTGTGTTGATGTGTATTGTCTAACCTGTCGTGCCTTTTCTCGACCATACCACAATCTAAGAAACTCAGTTTAACGCTTGGACAAAGAAGAACATTTCTAGAAGTCAAGATTTTGGTAATAATGTCCTTGGCGTGCAGGTAACCCATTGCATTGGCAATCTGCCGCAGTGTTATTATCCTGCTGTTACAGTCTATGTGTTCACTTAACACATGGATGCTTTCATACAAAGATTTTCCGTGGTTAACACTGCAACACAAAAAGTAATAGGTATAAATACATACTTCGTTGAACAGCAAAATCATTGTAATGTTATAAAGCGTCTCAAACCATCGTGTTCAATTTGTGAGAAAATCACTATATATTGACCTATTTCGTCAAAAATGGAATATTTCTGAGGAAAAATTCGATCTACTGTAAACACGAGACGATATGTTTGTGTTGGTGTGTTTTTCTCTGAGTTTTATCATTGTCTTTTCATGTTGCATGATTTTTTATTAAACTATCAAACGTGCCTGAAAACACGGTCATGCTAGCAGTGTACATGTCTCCGCTTGGGTGTATATTGTTAGAAGATTATCATCGTTTACTTTTTCATCTTTCCACAAAAAACACGATCTATTGGCCTATTTCGTCAAAAATCGATATTTCTGATGACAATTTCGATCTACTTTTCTTCAAGTCACTTTTATACTAGAATGCGTCACTACTGATTGTAGTAAAGTCGTATCAAATTGATGACAGTTATCACACGTCGTGGAGGGGTTTGCAACGGACTAAATCGGAACAGTTCTTGCTTGTACAAATGCAGTAAATTATGTAGCATGCCCGATCTCTCTTGGGCATTGATATTGGCCGAAAGTACTTTGAGAGCAGAAGACACTGCCCATAAAGAGGAGGTGGATTTCACCGCTAGAGGTGAAGTTTTTGGACATGTGGGTTCCATTGCGTCATAAAATGAGGAAGAACTTCAGTCAAACTGGAGTTGGCTGGCATCACCAGCAACGGAGAAGTGGAAGAGCCTGATGCTACTGGAGACACAATCACCGTCGCTGAAAGACGTGTTTACAAATGTAAGGTTGCGTCCTGGTTGAAGCGGCTCTCTTGCGAGTAGAAGCTGTTTTCTGGCGCTTTTCTTGTTCTATGGGATTTTGGTTTTCTTTGGGTTTGTCTTTTTGTTTTTTTTTCTGTGGCTGTGGCATGGTCTTGACACTACTGATTTTTTCTTTTTCTTCTTTTGGGTACCTTTGAGTCGTAGAATTGCTGTTTGTTGGGGAGAAATTTGGGAGCATTGGGATTCCATTTTAAGAGGGAACGAATGATGACACCTCCATTAAAAACCGCTACAACCAGGTTTCAAAATGGTTTGTTTGAGTGTCGATGTGAGGATCGGAAAGTTGCCTTAAGGCTACTTTGTTTCTCTCCAAAAAGCGTTTGGTTTGATGTGGAATGCGATTTATGTCTTACAATAACTGACGTGCTGTCAGCGTAAACCATCGTAAGACTTATTTGAGTCTGGCGTCAAATACGCGAGCATGTATTTGTGGACCTTTTCTCGTGAATGATGCAGTAGGAGGCACGAATTAATGGACGGGAAGATGAGGAGAAGACTGAAAGGGTATCATATTGACGCTTTTTGAGACAGACCCAAAGTGTCTGAAGTTTTACTGAGTTTTTGTTGTTAAGTCGACGACTTGTTACCAGTCGTGAAACATAATAGTACGAAATCGCAAATAATCCGAGGTGCTTGGTTTTAAATCAACGAGTAAATAGGCGTGTCGAGTTTGAGTGGCATCGTTGTAATGCATGAGTCAGTCAATGCGTTCCTAACTGTTTGGCTAAGCCTTGAACATGAGATTTATCTCTAGCGCTTTTAAACAAGACCACTTAATGAGCATTGAGACTGATGGTGCAATGAGCTTTATTTTGTTGAAAAAAAAATTGAGTGATGTAAATGACACTGGCATTTCGATGATGCCTTTTGCGCGTAAACCACAGTTTAATTTCTTCTTCGCCATTTCTAACATGTCGAAAATGACAAGATGGGTTTGACAGTTGTGAGACACGATACAGTCGTCTTCGCCAACAATGCCTTAAACAAACAAGATGGAATCGACTTGACTTTCTAGCCGATTGCTATTCTCTGTAACACCACGCGATCCGTTGAGGTGGACAATCGATCAAATGATGTTTATGTTCGATAAAAGGTTTGACAAATTTTGTTTTGCCATAACCACTAAGTTCGGCAATTAACATGTTAAAGGGAAGGCGAAGATAGAAGTCCTCCAAACTGGCACAATCTAAGTGTTTGTCGACGACTTTGAAAGTGGAGAACGAAGGAGCAGGGACGGTAGAAGTAGCCATAGTGAAGGGAATGTCACTTTTGACACGAATATAGACAATACAAAAGCGTTTATATTTTGTTCACGACGCGTCTATTGCACGTTAAAATGGAACAACACGAACGATAAAACGCACATCAAAAGGATCAGTTGAATATTAACAAGTCAATGTACAACAAGCTGGTTTCTTAAACGACATGGTTTGCCAATTCAATAACTAGTGTCCCACTAAAGGCCGGTAGTGTCAATTCGGAAACAATCGATCATTTTCTAGGTAAGCATAATCGTTATGTTCCCACTGGCAAAGTGACACACTGCAAATTAAACACTTGACTTTATCCTATTCGCCCAAGTAGAAAAATCCAGCTCTGGCTAATTCTTCGGGGGTAGGCCCTCCCAGATATTTAGCCCATTTTCCTATGAAGGTTTGGATTGACTTTCAAAGTCTCAGTATTTAGGCAAACGCACGGGGAATAAATATTCGTTTTTAGCAGGTTCATTTTGATGAGGGTACGGTGAAATATGCAGGAGTTTACTTAGGGTTGCATGACATCCGTATTGTGGTACACGCACGGTCTCACGCAGAGGTTGACATTCAGTAAAGAGTTCACGATAACGATTGGCATCGCTTTCGCATCCATCAGGTTTGATACAAACATCATCACATTACATGGCATATGTATTGATAGAAGTCATAGCAAAGCTCACATGATAAGATACTAAATTGCTGACGTCACAGCATACAGCATCCCAGCAAACGCAAACCGCAGCATCGCAATCCACTGGAGAATCCCCAATCCTGAATGATGTATGTTTAAAAGTATTCACCTTTCTCACTTGGTCTTTGTAGTTACAATGAACTATCGATTTTGGACGTATTCACTTTCTATATGCTGACAAAATGCGACGTATACGTACGGTAAAGTGATAGGGTACAAAAATTCTCTTCTGGTACACGATTTGATAGACTTTTTCCAAAAGCCGACTGACGATTTGGTGTGCGGATAAACGTACAATCTTGTTCGTGGGTGTTTTCATCCTGTCCAGACTGCAAGTTTTTTTTTCAATACAACTAAGTTCACCACTTGAATGTTGCGATAATTGAGAGTCAATCCTATCACTTTATACTCCGTGTGAGTTTCTCTTGTTTATCCCGGTATTCGTAGCCGTAATGTTTAGGACCGCCAGAAGCAAAACTTATAATATTGTCGTCGGAATGCTCGTCTGTCCAGGCTCCTAACTGGTCTCTTTCGAGTTTAGGGCAACAGTGACCTAGTCGATCGAGTAGATGCAACTGTCCTTGTCAAAATACAACACACGATCGCCGAACAGATCTAAAACATCGTACAATTTTAAGCGAGCACGTGCTGTCACCTAATCTTTGCAATGACATTTCCGAATTTGTTGGCTTCTACAGAGTCCAGTTCTTCTATGTATTTGACCAATACTAAGTCCTCACGAAGGACGTCCACGTGTTTGATGTATTTGGTTTTGTCATGAACCACCTGGAAGTAGCATGAAGGGTCTGTCAAATAATCCGTCTTGAGTAAACACGGTCGTTGTGCCATTTTGATCCACATTCAATTTAACATTACTGCGGCAAACGACCATCTACTTTCTAAAGTGATGCTTTCCAGCTCTCAGTATTTCTCTTTGAATTTATTTTGGTCTTCGAGATTATGGCACCAGAAATGACAGTCGCTGGCTTCTTGTTTCAGTTTCAAAAAGGTATCCACGTAAAATATGAAAAAATATCTTTCTGAGTCTCGTCGCCTTTGTGGTATTCTTATTTCTTGGGAAAGTGGCAAATTTGGTACACTTCTAACAATTGGTATCCCTAGTCCAGAGCTTTAAACAATTCCACGCTAACCTACGTTCCTGTCAAAGCACCCGCTTCCTGGGTGTGCTGACAATATCGGTCTTGGTTGCACGTTTCGGCACAAATACGGCACAAGGGAAACATCAGTTTTTATTGGCAATGGTGAGGTAAAATGGGACAGTACAAGTCCGTGAGAGGCAATACTTTGCACTTGAGCAATCGTTTGTATTATCGAATGTTCTCCAGGTTGATGTGTTCCGTCATCAATTGCGGTTGTCCTGCATCAAAGTGACAATATGTGCACACGTAAGAATACAGCGAGCACACATCAAAGTATCTGATTTCTTCTCCTTTCTCCTCGTTGGCTTGGTACAGCAAACATATATCATTTGTCCGTCCTCCATACAAACTCTCCTGTGGGTTCAGAGGGTCCACTAGATTGTACCTTTCCACGATGCGTTTAAACTAGGGATCGGTTTTCACACGGTGATCGTACTCGTGTTCCCACATTTCTACCGCTTGGTATAATTGTTGTTCTAACTTCAAGCGACGCTGACAAGTAACCTCATACAAATCTTCCATGGTCCGTTGTAAAACCTGAGTTTTGGTGTCAAGTTGAGGGTGGAAAAGGGGACATCCATGAAAGAAGCAACCGTTAAATTCGTACACGATATTGGGGTTTTCTAAGTCCCAACCATCTACCAAATACGTTCCGATGGTCTTTTTGTCTCCTCCGTTGAGGGAATGTTGAATCTATTTGTCTTTCTTGTCGCACAAGTAATGTAGCCAGCGAATGGCTTTGACTGAGTATTGAAGTTTGAAAACATTAGTCATTGGAAGGCTTATGACAGCCAGGGTATTTTGTGGCATTCGTTGTTGACGATACACTAATTAACGCGCTTATGACAATGGTGCAGGTTCTATTTAAAGGATCGATCTCTCCGTATTCCATGAACAGTTCTCGAAATTTTCCACAGCAAGGCCGTAAAATGTCCACGTCCGATTGACAATACGTTAACATTTCTTATTTAAAGTAGTACAAAGCTTCTCGTTGCGCGTGTTGTCGGGGTTGTTGTAGTAATCCTCGGGGAAAATTGGGTAGAACTGCGTGTTGATTGGTTCTGGTATTGAAAAAGTTCTGGGAAATAATTTGGTCATTTCTGTCATTTAAAACGGTTAAGGCATTCGACTTAAAGGCATGGCCAAGTAACTCATCGAATTTTGAAACTACACTTGTCCGATTTTCATGGAAATGATTTTGGCTCCGTTCAAAGTCACTTTAGGACGTTCTGTACTTTGCTCCCTATAGTATCTCGAAAGAAAATGTCCATCGTATCCTGATAAATTGTGATCGAGTACCGTGGCATGGCGATGACAATCTCCGTAACGTTTGATGTCTTCTTGACTCCACGTCTCGTCTACGATCCATTGAGAGAAATTGGACAGCGTGATCGGTATCGGAAAGTTTTCATCACATTCTCCAGGAATCTTTTTGCAGTGAGGGCAATGACTAAAGATAGGCTTCTGGGTGCACTTTTCTTTCGCCCAATGAGCCACGCAGAAATTATGAATGTGAGATCGAAAAGGATAACATTTCTTTTCGTTTGGTGGTCATCTTCTTTTCCTTGTTTGGAATGGTAATTTTGAATGTAGCAGTCAACGATTTAACGACAAATGTGAGATCGTTTCTTTCTTCGATAAACGTGTAACTTGGCACTATTGGTTAGTATGCCTTGTCCACAAGTAGGGCACAATCTCAATAGCTGACAAGCACTTTTCTTCTGTGAACCTTGCGTTTTCAGATGTTGTTTGTAACAAGTTGGACTCACCAAACTGCATTAACAAGCAGACAAATGCACTCGATCTTGTCCTTCGTCCAGACAGGGCTGAGAGGTCAAACATCCTGAGCATTACGATTAACAATCCTTGTGTTGCTCTCAATTTTTATAGCCATAGACCTGTTTCTCACAATAATAACTGAATCCGAAGAATGGAGTGATAGCATCGAAATGTTCATCGCGATGATAGACGTGAATGTGTTTTCCGACTTCGAAAACTGTCTCGAAACAACAGAGGACAACGCACTTCTTGAGGTTGAACTTTCAAGGTGTAGAGTGGAGCCAAGACGTCTTGCAATTTTTGCATTAAGGAATGCCACATGGTGTGTCTTCGGATAGGTCCACTTGCTGTAACATGAATTCTGCTTCTCTTTGTTGTTTGGTTCTGTCTGATTGTCGAATATTTTCCCAAGCTCTTTTCCATTCTAACGTCTCGTTCTTGTCGGCATACCTTCGTCCTACGACGATGAAACGGGCTAAATACATTTTGTCTTGAGGATTGTTAAATCGAACGAGGCTCTCATTGGTGCTGTGAAGATCGTCAAGCAATGTATAGTGTCACTTTTCCAACAGTGATGTGAACGTTATCATTGGATTATTGCACGTGTTGAATCTTATCGATCACTTTGGAAGGTGTCAATTCTGATCGGCTGCTAAAATCCATCCAATCGGGGGACCTCAAACTGTTCTGATGAATGGAAGTCCAAAGCCATCGTCATTTTTGGCTTCACATTGTCGTGTCATTGTGGTTAACAAAGAATCCAACACCTCGGTGATGAACTCTTCTTCTTTCTCCAATGGTATGTCGTACTTGAAATCTTTAAACTTCACCGTGTACGTGCAGGCCGTAGTTCTGCATTTTGTAGAGGAACGTTTTTCGTCTCTTGAATGTGGTAGTACTTTTCAGTGTTTACTGTGGTAGTGGTGAAATACTTTGGTTCGGTGTAGACTCGTAAGGCCTGGATTTTGGCTCACTCATTTCATCTTCCAACTCGCTGGCATGAATTTGAGCCAAGACGTCAGCTACTGTGAGAGGCGATAAATCACGTTTCTGTCTCTTACTTTCTTCTCCTTTCTCTACGAAATGATGCGATCGTTTCATCTTGATTGCAACAAGTTAAACGACTACATTTTAAACGTTAAACGACATGGGGCACTTATCCATGTCAGACCAGCATATATATATATATATATATATATATATATATATATATATATATATATATATATATATATATATATATATATATATATATATATATATATATATATATATATATATATATATATATATATCAAACTGACCAGAACTATAAAGGAACCCACACAACTCGAACTACCGATCAGAGCTTTGCGAAGTGTCATAAAGTTTTCTTCAGACAGCCGACGGACTACTCCCCCTCTTTGCGAGACAAATGTCAAGATAATTGCTATAAAAAGCATTGGTCTTCAGAATGTCCAGACCGTGAAAATAGCAAAACAGGTGTCAGAAGAGACACAAGTCAAGATACCTGTTATAATTGTAACGAGAAGGGACATTGGTCATTAGAATGGTCTAAGAAACAACAGGAGCGAAAGGAAGAAAGGGGTTGGGAACAGGAAGAAGAGGTACTCTCCCCAAAGAAGAATTCCATACATCAAGAAAGACAAAAAAAAAAGAAGACGAACAAAAAAAGTGAGGAACAAAAGAAGAAAAATCCTATGACAGTGAAGAAAACCAAAAAATATAAAGCGAAAAAAAAAATACAAAAGTAATCTATGAACTTTTTAAAGTGTTGTGTTATAAATTGAATTGTAAATTGTGTACGATAATAGACTAGACAGAAAAACGTAAGTTTCTCTTTGGTTTGATTTTTTTAGAATAAGGAACTACACTCACGCACTCACACACGTACAATATGGGAAAAAAAGGAATGTCGAGTATTAATTGATTTTGGCAAAATTAATACTGTCTCTTTTCAAAAGAAGCGGGTGGCCCGGAAAAAAAAAACATTGGATGTTTGTTATCTTTGTTTTAAAAAAAACTCAGGAACGCAACGAAACAGCTAATTCTGGACTTGGTTATGTCGATGACTTGGTAGAAATCATTGAGGGTGGTATCTCAGGCATAAGGAGTTAGGTTGTTTGGCACGGGAAGGTCTTTTCCTCTTGAGCCGTAATACAGAAGTCTGATACAAATATCTAAGAGTACCGTCACCGTTTGACTTTCACTGCTCTCCTTCTCTCCTAGATATTGTTTCTCCTTCATTACTTCTTCTTCCGATCTTTTCCTTATTCTTGTTTCTTCTTTTGTTGTTGAAGGAGAAAAGCTTCTTCTGCTTCCTTTTGCTGCTGTAAAATTTTTCCAATTCTCCTTTCTGTCTCTGTTTGAAATCCTCAACCTGTCGTAAGGAAGGAGAAGGCAGGCTCCACATTGTCACTGAATTATGTAACACGTGTTGGGATTGGTGAAAAAACTCAATTCGTTTTTATCCGCTCTTCCACTATAAATAACCACAGTTCACTGCATTCCCTTCACCTTTTCTCGTCACAAAAGATGTGGACTAACGTTGAATCATCTACGCTCGTATCGTCAATGTTATTCCGTACTGACTTATGAATGTTAGATCATCATGGTCAATCATCCAAATCATCGATATGAACTTTTGGATAAGAAGAATTTATGTGGAAAGACAAGTCTGTCTGAAAAGAGTCCTCTTCCACGGAACAGAGGTCAGATGAAGTTTGAGGAGAAGATATGTGAGATGCCGTCTATGTTAACGGAATGAAGTTAACATAAAAACCAAAAGGTCCTTCTTAGGTCCACTCATATGTCTCGAAAATATATTTATTCTCTTCCGCATATATGTGTATTTGTGCTTGTTTACTCTTCCCATCAACCGTTTTATTGCTAAAGTTTATGAACTAACTGAACCCGCTATTCGCCACTCAGTGAACTAGCTGAACTTACCCGCTACCCGCTGAACTTACCCGCCACCCGCTGAACAAGCTAATACCGTGACGTCGCCATCTGTTCCATTCACATTGTCCCTATACAAACATAATATTTTTCTCCCTATACATGCCTAATATTTCCATGTTAAATTCTCATTGAGAACATACATCCTCAGGGTGATTTGTAAAACCTTGAGGCTATACATCCCCAGGGTGGGGGCTGTAATGTATTTTCCATTGAGGCATAACAGCACCAGATTACTATATATATATATATATATATATATATATATATATATATATATATATATATAATTATATATATATATAGTAGTACTTAGTACTACAAATATTGGGCTAAACCAGCTTAATTAGACACACAAATCAATAAATTTTAAAATCAATTTATTTTAATATATATATTATAATGATTAGTACATATAATTTATTAAGCAGTTCAAATACTGACCTCATTGGGTCCAAATAATGCACAAATTAATTTCGGGAATTCTTTAATTAATTTTTTTCATATTGTTTTTTTTTTTTAACCTCGGTAGTAAAATAAGTGCCAGGGTTTACACAAACAAGCCAATGACGGTAGTCCGACCGGAAACACATTTCAGGAACATAAGTGTTATTGATAAACATGTATTTAGAAGAAAAACCGATTTACCGGAGATACCTTTGTATTCTCCAATACCTCTTTTGACTTAAAATTGAACTCGGCACAATTTTTGGTAACATATAACATCAAATCAACAAATAAATTTTAAAAGATAAATAAATAATTGATAACAAAATGAAGATCTATTATATCTACGAAGTGAAACTTCGTTAATCCTATTGTTGTTTTTTTAAATAAAAAAAACGTGTAAATACAAGGGTTTATTAAAAATCTAATACCTTGTTACGATGAGCATTCTGGACGGTTCTGCACATGCACCAACGAACAAAGCGATGTTTTCGTGACGTATTCGACACATGGTTCTGACATCGGACATAAATTCTTCATTTTCTTCCTTCTCTAATGTTCCGAAATAATGGATTAGAACTTCTCCGTGCCATTGACCCCTGAAATGTCATAGTCTTAAAAGATACCATGAAAATATAAGCATAGACTTGATTTGCTTGGAAACATTATCACGTAGTCCTCCAAAATACATGTATTTCATTTTAATATTGATTTCTTGCTCTGCTGTAGAAAATAGATTAAAAGTTACTTGTGATATTTTTACATGAAAATAGTAAAAAAAAATCTCATGTTGGGTCTTTTTTGCCATTGCACTTAAATAGCGAATGCAGATCCCATTCACGCAAAAAAAATACCCGATTTCGTTTTGCGATAAGATAATCATTAGTAACAGTTTAGAACCAAACATCATTAACCAAGATTTCGAGGTGTTAACCCTAACTACATCTTGAAGTATCGATCAGATATTTCAATGTTACGGGGTTTTGAATTTCATTGTTTGTGGCGGCAAGATCGAGACAAGAGGAGCACACAACGGGAATGGACTTATAATTAAGCAGTCTTCAATTGCCGATTTATGTTTGAACAAATACATCTTTCCCTCAAATACAAATGTGATGGCTTTTCTCTGGTTCGTACCTTCGCTGTCAAACTTACAAATTATGAATTTAAAGTAAATTGCTTCTACCATTTGCGGCCGATGTACATACAGGTTACCGCTGGTACACTCTGTTAGTTAGTTGGCATAAAGAACACAACTCATGAGATCCAATAGATGTCGCTAGGACAAAGAACTGAAATATCTGATCGAACCGCCAAGGTGTAGATAGGGTTAGCATATCGGAACCTTGGCTAGTGGAGATGGGACCCAAACAAAACATAGCCTTATTCAACCAGACTCACGCGTGGCTCTGTGCCGTCTCAGTCAAACGAGGGTGGATTAGTATTTATCTCATCGGTCACACCTAAGCCTGATTAAACGAGACTACATAGAACATCATTCCAGTATAATATTTGTCTTGGAAATGATGAATCTTTCAATCGTCAGTTCTACTTGCTTATCGATACTTTTTTCTATAAACATGCTGGATATCCGTGGACTCTGAAATGGTTGAAAATATTCTTAGAAACTTTATATGATAAACTTACCTGTAAAGAGCGCATGTTTGTCCGGTTCGTAAACATTCTCCTAGGCTGATTTCTTTATAAGGAATCATAAAGTCACAGGTGAGACTACAACATATAGGGTATACATGAGTAGGATAACATAATTCGCATCATAATTATATCTATACATTTATGAATTGATTCATGCATGCTTCAAATAAAAATAATGGCAGATGGATCAGACGATTCTCTTTATTATTATTATTATTATTATTATTATTATTATTATTATTATTATTATTATTTTATGTTGTTGTTGCTGCTCCTTCTTATTCGTCAATTGCTTCCACATCAATAATCATGCATAAAAAACGTAACATTGTTTCCTTTTCCACTTGAGGAATGTAAGCACAGTATTAAAGTTTTTTTATGTCTTTCAGGAGTGTTATATAAATTATTATATAAATAAATATTTTTATTTTAGAAAAAACATTAAAAAGGGATTTGACTTACAGATCCATGTCTATATCTTGTATAAAAACAGTATCAACGTCCATTTCTCTATCTGGAATAAAGGATTATATTTTATTATTATGATGATGATGAGATTAAAAATAATAATAATAATAATAATAATAATAATAATAATAATAATAATATTATTATTATTATTATTATTATTAGTAGTAGTAGTAGTAGTAGTAGTAGTAGTATTATCAGCATTATTATTAGTATTATTATTAATAATGACGACGGTGATGATAATAATGATGATAATGATGATAACAATGATGATGATGCTAATGATGATGATGATGGTAATGATAATAATAATAAAAATAATAATGATTATAATAATAATAATAAAAACAAAAAATAATAATGATGATGCTAATAATTATAATAATAATAATAATAATAATAATAATAATAATAATAATAATAATAATAATAATAATAATAATAATAATAAAGATAGAAAGTTTGAAAATAGTAAATTGCAGACTCAAAGAATTTCAATACATGCCATTCATTGCTTCAGGGTTTTCGAAGATGCCCATGTTTCGAACTATTTGTGAATTACAGAGATATGCTGCATCCGAAAAGCTTTGGGAACGCCGTTCTTCGATTGTCCTTTCATTTGTGAATGTGTGGTTATTAGAATCATTGCAGTTTGTAACAACAATTAAAGGAACACCGGGAGCCTCCAGCGTGTCCAAGGAAGAAGTCAAAGAATACTCCGAGTCAGACGACAAAATGCTACAAGTTTTCTCCGAACCCAACACATTTGAATATATGCTTCCGTCTCCTGACGAATTCTGAGAATGTTTGTAGTGAATACACCGTAGCTTAATATCTAGACCGGAGTCTGAATAGAATCCTTTACAACCGAAGTCATCGGAGCAATATGCATCACTGTCGTCTGACGTATGAGAAGACGTCAAAGAACCAATTCGTTGTCTTTGATTTGGATTGACCCATGTATAAAACCGACGAAAAATGGACGAAAGAAAACTGTCAGAGACACTAGATGATATTTTTTGTCCGCTCATTGCTCGAAGAGTGCGCTCATTATGACAGCGGCAATAGTATTGGCCGCGTAAGCATCGATATTTCACTATGCTAGCATTTGGTTCTTGTGCCTGAAGTAACTTCTTCCAGTGTTTCTCTGTTGAAATAGTATATTCAATAAGCATTGTAGTGTGTAAATTAGAAACATATTTCTCTGGAACAAGAAATAATGGTAATATGCGACATTACTATTTTAAAATTAGACCATTCAAAATATTTTTTTTACAGAAATTCCAAGTCGTGTACAAAAATATGGATTATATTTTCTTTAATATTGAATCTTTTAATCCTACATATGCACAACTTACATTTAAATAGTCATTTGATTTTTACTATTTCTGTCCGATGCTAGTATTTTAAAATGATAAGGTAAATTCTTGGAAAATATGACAATATCTACATGTTCACATCCTTATTTCGAAAATCACAGCTTAGAAATTGTTATTGCCATTCTGCATGTTAATTGCATTAAAACTAAAACATTTCAAAGCCGCCAAGGACCATAATTCTTGATTGAGTTGTGGGTGAATAAGGTTAGAGAATGTTTTACGCCTGGATTGAGCGGCTGCTTCTAATAATGTCGAGTACTCGAATGCTTGGTGTCAGTTATCAAAGTTGTACCGTTATTGAATTCGATGACTTTTAAAGTGAGAAATCCTTAACTTATTAAATGTGTAAGGTATAATATACTTCTAGCTTAGATTCCAAATTTACATCATGTAAGCAATAATAATACGATTCACGGTAAATCAGCAAAGGAGAAACTGATATTGACTCTAGTATAATCATATGTAATTGCTCAGCATTTTATTCAAACAATTCTTAAATATTTTGGAGACTGAGCTACGCCATTTCGAAATGTCATAGTCGTCACAGACCCGAATCTTCCCCATTGCTTCTTCGTCGTTATATAGGTTTTGCTTGGCTATTTGGCGCCTTGCAATGGGTACAATATGATATGGAATACATAACAAAATGGCAACACAGTTAGAAGTTTCCGAAATGAGTAGAAGGTTTACTCTGAGTAATCTCCGCATCTCTGCTATCATATATTAACAAAAATACTATTATTGAAATGTAGATTCTCACTCAAAAGTATCGGTAAAGTGATTTTAAAAAATGGTTCTAAATAGTACATTAAGATGGTTTACAACATTCTTTTATTTTTTCTTCCCGTGTTACCATTACGAATATCTTCAATGGGCATGCCTTTCTTTCTTCTTCTACGCCTGAAAAATAATTTAAACGAATATTGTTTCTTATTCCAAGATTTACAACATGTATAGGAAAGCAAGTATCTAACAATTTGGAGAATATCAAGAGAACTTTTGAACGATTAAGTAATCCAGCGTAAATTGGGTTAATTCGATTTCTTGTTTTTAGACCAATTAACACTAAACCAGTATCAGTAATTACCTTCCTGGCAAATCAGAGATTTGTAATTTTAAAAAACAATTATTGTCATCAGCACATTATTTAACCGATGGCCTTGTTCATGAAAATGTCCATCTCATTAACAAATGCCTTGTTATTTATTCATTTCAAACAAGTTAGATCTCGTTATAACGGTTAGTGTTTTGTCTCAGATTTGTGATAAGCTTTAATTATAATGTACGCTACCTTTTTCAACAATGAATCCAAACTGTTTCAGTGTTTCTGTCTCTTGAAATTTTAGCCAGCGGTGTTTAGGAATAACCCCATTAATCCCAAACTATGTACTAACTTAACAGCCCTTTTAAATGTTCTTTATTTTTTTTATCGAACATGAATTTAAAAACTATGAAATTGTTGCTAAATTATTTATCGCCGTTAAACGTATTTTTTGTACAATGGTGGCAGATATCTGCCAATAACATTCTAGTTATGCACGTAAACTAGACAACCGATTTATTCAAATATGTTGACATCTTTATAAATAAGCCGTCTTAAGACGAAACATTGGTTAGCTTTAGTAAAATCTAAGCTGACATATCCACCATATTGCTTTCAGAAATTCGGAAATGAATCTCGAATTTAAAGAAATGAAGAAACAAAACTCAAAATGTAATTAATATAGATAATTACCAATATTAAACAAATATGGAATTAAGGTTGTAAACGTAAATCCACTTTCTTTTCTACGTTAGCAATAGAAGCAAGCCTCTATACGGTAATCAAATTACTGTAGTAATAAGAAAGTTGATTATTTTCTATTATGGAAGAACAACAAAGTATGTTAAAGAAATTAGTGCCAATAAGACATCTCGGTTAGATTCTATACTTTCTCGTTCCACACACACACACACACACACACACACACACACAGATACACGCGCGCGCGGGGCTAGTATGGATGGAGCACTATACGACTCTCGCTGTCATTTCAAAACCATTACAACAATGTCCTACGAGATAACGCAATCCATAATACATTTATACACCTTGAGGAAAGACTATTTGTACGTTTATTGTACTTAGTAACATTACAGTGATGGGTCTATCAAGTTAGAAGGTACGCGTTTTTAAGGGCAGCCGGTGAAGCTTAGTTAATAAAACGCCGAACTCGTAATCCATGAGGTAGGTCTAACTGGCCCAGCAGGATAAGATTTTTCTCCGGAAGTCCAATAGTCAGGGAATTACAAACACAACATGAAAACGGGGATTACATGACCGTTAATTTGATCATGTGTCCATGCCAATCCGGGTCGGCTGATTCTGTGTGTACTTGAGAAAGGAAATTTGCTCTCATTTCCTTCGCATGATTTAGGCAATAATATGTCATTATATAAAAGTTCAACTTCAGTTGCCGAAAAATTGTAGCTTTCATATTAAAGTGTAAAAATGTACCGACTTTATGGTTAATGAACACTGACTTGATTTCTTTATAGCTTGACTACACATCTGAGCAAATCAAACCTATTTGTTTTCTGTTTGTTATCTACAAGAAGGTTTGTAAGTCTTGATCATTTTTAAGCTCTCCTTCAGATCCACCTTAAGAGGGTTCAAAATTGTATGTGGGGTTGGGTGTGTGTATCTTTATTAACCAGTCATGGGTCACATCTCTCAATAACTGTGCAAAATATTCAGTAAAAAGTCTCGTTTTGAGCAAAGACAGTGAAGTTAACACAAAAAAAAAATTCACGGAATTCCCATATAGTTAATCAAGTTGAACAAATTTTGTGCTGCATAAAAGTCGCAATTTTTAAAATCTAAAATTTAATTTGGATAAAAAGAAGAAAAAATCCTTACGTATAGCAGTATATAAAGAAGGGAAGAAAGTTATTTATACAGTAGTCTGAGCAGATAGACAAGTTATTTAAAATTGCAAATCTGCATACTAGGAAAAAAAATGTAAAATATGGCTTTTAATAATAAAAAATAATTCACTGGATAAGTTTTTATTGAATTTTGTGACAGTTTTCGCAACGAATAATTTAGAATTTATTGTTAATATAAACAGAAAATAAATTTGGCGTTAAAATTATTGTTATTTCAACATTTCCGTAGCTCCAGGTATGTTCTTTAGGGTTTTTATCAGATGTATAAATAGATGATTATTTTTCTCAAACGAAGTAAACAAACTAGAACTGTTATTATTATTATTATTATTATTATTATTAGTAGTAGTAGTAGTAGTAGTAGTAGTAGTAGTAGTAGTACTACTACTACTCTCAATACTACTACTACTGCTTACTACTACTACTACTACTACTACTACTACTACTACATCTGCATACATCCCACAACGCAAAACCGACTGAGTGGCAATATGTTGAACACGTTGTCATCAAGAGTCCGCGAATCTTGGATCATGTTAAACAGTATCCATTTTAACCGCTCGTTCGCCTTACAACGACTTAGCTCCTCGCCATTTTTACCGATTATGAAGAAAACAACATTTTAAAAAAGTTGTGGTTCATAATGCATCCATATGGCCACCACCCACCTAGATTTCTCCGCCGTCAATTATATCTCAAGGACTTGCAGTAGAAGCTTTAAAATCAACTATTAGATTGTAGGCGTTTCAAGGACTTGTTGACCATTCTCTTCCTCAAACGAGGCGTTGATGTATGTCTAACTGCATATGTTTGGGTCGATCAAGCTGTTAGATTGTAGCCCGTTCAGTCAAATATGAGACTCGGAGTGGTATAAGTATGGGTGATGCTTTTCTCGCCCGCGGGTCATTTTCTTTTTGTTACCCGCTCTAATACAAAAAGTCTTTTCTATAATTACAATAATATGTATGATGTTTGGCCAGAGAACATCACATTCATACCTGCGGCTTTCCATACATTCATGGTACATGTGGTCCACGGTGTTGAAGATGCTTAACCATCCCGATGAAACCTGAGCTATTTTAGCTCTTATAGCTTCAACATGTCCGATACAATTTTTTGTAAAAATCTTAAACACTTATATGTGTCCTCTGTTCCAGCGCCGGTGCAAGGCATTTTGGTGCCCTAGGCGAGATCAGATATCTGGCGACCTCCTTCCACTCACGCCCTCCTCCACCCGCCCATAGTGAAATAAACCCTTAGCCCAACGCCCTAGGCAATTGCCTAGTTCGCCTAGCGGAAGCGCCGGCCCTGCTCTGTTCATCACTGGATTGTTTCACAATGATAATCTTTTTTTTTTTTTTTTAAAGAAACGATTGATTGGATTATATGGATGAAGTCTCTGAGAAATCAGTGTAGGTAGGAAAATTTAAATATATTTGTCTTTATTAAAAGTGTACCGAATACACTCGCATACAAGTCCAGTCCCACTCAAACTGCGCAGATAATGACCTGTTATCGCTTTATGCGTCAGTAAATCTGGGTATATGTAGTTTAATACGAGTAATTAGTAGAACAAACAAATAATATGAACCCTGATTAGCCAGCGCATTATGCGACAGGACAGCTCCGGTGGCATAAATGGTTAGATCGCCTACGCCTCTGATGCAGGAGATTGCGGGTTAGACCCCTGCGGAGTCATATCAAAGACATAAAAATGTTACCAGCAGCTCCCTCACTTGGCGCTCAGCGCTAGGACTGGTGGACCTGACGTCATGATACTGTGACTGAGGGGACATGATACCACGAGCCTGCGGCATGATACCCCAGTGCTATACATTAGTATCAACTGCTACACTGCTGATGTCGTAGCGATATGACTGACAGATTGTTAAAGTTACGTTTAAAATTCAAAGGACACACACACACACACACTATATGTCACATCAGATCAGGGTCTACGTTGTTTACAATGGGACTAGGCTTTACAATGAGTACTGGTATGTGTCACTAACATCTAATTTCATTCAAATAACAAAGAAGACGAAGAAGGCGACGATGTAAAAATAACGATAAAATGGACATAGCTATTCAGTTTTTATGTGTTCCATTCCTGCATCCCAAGATGCATGTCATCAAGAAAGAACTATGCGAAGCCTCAGCAGGGTTCGAAGCAGAAAATTCTATACATATCCGCAAAACCATGATCGTATTATTAATCATATTATTAGTTTGAAACCGAGAAAAAGGCAACTTCACAATGCCACGTGGATAGAAACCCTGTGAATATTTTCTTGCGACATAACAATTTAAATCTTCCGAATATTTGATTCACTACAATAATTCTTTGGAGACAATCTCACAAAAATATATGATGATTTACAACCAAAGATAATCTTGGATTATATTACGGGAACATGGTTTATATAACAAAATGTTTCTATATTTTATATTTTTTGTTTACTTTTATTTTGTATTTTGCATTTTGTTTATTTATCTTTCGTTTTGTAGTCTTACGTGTTAAAGTTTATGCAAACGAGTTTATATTTATGTTTATATTTTATATCCACCCCCGATTCAGCATATTAAAATCTTTAGAAAAACTAAATTTTTACTTGAGATGCCGTTAAACCATATAGATATATAGATAGATATGTACGTGCGTGCGTATGTACGTACGTACGTACGTACATACATACATACATACTCTTCCCTGGTTAATTTTGTCATGATAGGCAACTAGCGTTTTTAAACAAATAAACAAATTTGCAGAGTGATAATATAATTAAAAGTAAGATCTCTTCCATCTGTGTCGCCAGATAAGAAACCTGAATGAAGATTAGAGTCATTAATTTTGCCACTTAGTAAGAAATAATACCATTTTTATAATCAAGCTTACATTTTGTGGCTGATTTGTAGCACAATTGCATGACCGCTTCTGCCACCTACGCGGTTAGAGCATTTGGCTTGGATGCGGGAGGTCTTAGTTTCGAACCCCGATCGAGTCATATCAAATACTTTTTTAAAAAAATGGTACGAACAGACGCCTCGCTGGGCGCTCAACGTTATGAGGTTAGTGTTATGACTGGTCGGCCTGGTGTCAAAATAATGTGAATTGTTGGAACAGTATGTTCCGTGTCTCCGGCACGAAGAGATCAAGAGATTTTGATTTAGGAGTCAACAAAACTGTATTTTATACAAAATTGTCACACTACAGTGATAGGACTCAACTTGTTAAAACTACGTTACAAATTCAAAACTTCAACAGAGAGAGGGGGGGGGGGGGGAGGAGAGAGAGAAAACACAATGGCTTCAGAATTAATATAAAATGGAGGACAATAAACAATAAATATTTACCAACTGCAACGAGCATATTTCTTGATATATCATCGCATACTGCACTTGCAAATTGCATCTATGATGTAGCTTTCTGGTATGGGCAAACGTGTCTGTGTTGGCAGTTGGGATCGTGTTATGAATATTGTACATGTACAAGTCAAAGCCAAACGGCTCTCATTCTGAGTTGTAAGTAACGAAAAACATTGAACGTCGTGTGCTATATATATATATATATATATATATATATATATATATATATATATATATATATATATATATATAATCCACTTATATAGTGTATTGGAGTAGGAAGTATTACAAATTGTGTGCATTCGCATCAAAACTATTTCGTGCATGTGTATTAAAATAGGTACATATTATATAATGTGTACATAACTATTAGCATATTGTGTGCATACATAAATGTGATTCTTGTAAATGATAGCTTTTACTACACTTGCCTTCTTTTTTCGTTTATGAGAGTCTCTGTATCGAGGTACTCGTTCGAAGAGAAGACTGTCGACATATTGTATGACTTGGCTGTTTTAGTCTTTCCTTTAGATAATTCTTTATTTTGTTTTCTTTGACATAGATGAGTAATGTAAATATCAACTCATGATGTCCACTTGTTTATCAATCCATCGAGAACATCACCCGAATTAGTCCAGTTTATTAGACAATATGCTAAAGGACAGTTTAGTCCTTCCTTTAGGTTGTTTCATGCGCAAATGTTATACATTCTTATTTAAAATGAAACCGTTAAGTCCAGTGGCTCTTCTGTGTTCTTGAGTTTTCTAGTTGTCCTCTCATTCGATGAGAATTTTGATTTAGGTCAGTCCAGACTTGCTAGACTGTGTGAAATATACCTTTTCTTGTCTCTGATGGTTCATATCAGCTTTTGATTGTTGAATATATTCATCCTATATGTGTCTGACGACGCAAATAAAGAACCCACTTGTCAAAAGTCTGTTCATGTTACCTTTCCTTTCAAATAATTCTGTTCTTATTGGTATATGCAAAACTGAAGATAACTCTGCTTATCTACATCTTTATATTGCAACAAAACCGCTTTCGTTAATGCAATTTGCTCAGTTTTTTTTATACAGGGATTCCAAGGTAGTCCTCCTTGATTAAGTGCTCTTCATTGTCTTCGTAAAAAATAATGAAAGTTCGTGTATCGTTCATACAGATATTGATAAAATCCTTCCAGAAATATCACTCTTTTTACTCGCCATTCCGTTAATAAACTTCAATTACGCACTGAACAAACTTATTATTTATGCACTCCCCCATTCTTATTGTCAAGGTCCCAAGTGTGCTCTCTCCTTACCCGTTCGCCCTTTCACCATCGCCGAGTTTCTCGCGGTTTATTGGTAAATATGATCGTACGATTCGCATGTGACCTTACAATTTTCAACAGATTATGTATCACATACCTAACCGAACAGCAGGTATATGCACTTTCATAATGGCACTCTCAGCCAGCTCTGGCGACAGATGGTTGGAGAGACACAGACGAACTCGACAACGATCGCGCAGCAGCTGGCCCTCAAATCCCGCATCTGTGACGTCATCGCTGGTTTTCAGACGTAAATTGCAGTAAAGTTTTACTAAATAAACATGTTTATTTAGCATTTTACTCGCTTTCTTCTCCTAAAATATTGGACACCTTTTATTGAAAATAGTTTGTTTTATTTGCCACAAATTCGGTACAAGGTCTGCCAGTAACACTAAGGCTCATTGTTGGTACGCAAAGTTTAATTATCAGGCAATTTTGAATTTTAAGCATTCATATTTCCTATGCAAATAACATTTATTGCCCGTGTGTGTGTGTGTGTGTGTGAGAGAGAGAGAGAGAGAGAGAGAGAGAGAGAGAGAGAGAGAGAGAGAGAGAGAGAGAATGGACATTAATCGCAGAGGTCGCTGGAGACTACGTGTGTGTGTGTGACGAAGCTTTAACAATTTTCAGTCATATTGCTACGATGTCTGCAATATGGCAGTTTTGAGTGATGTCTAGCACTGGGGCATCATGCCGCTGACATATGGCATCATGTCCCATCCAGTCACATTATCCTGACACCAGGCCGACTAGTCCTAACACTAACCTCTTAATGCTAAAGGCCAAGAGAGGCGCCAGAAGACAATGTAGCCTATACATATGCACATCATGAAGGTAAAAGCGACTAATTATGTATTATGTAATCAAGTACAGTAATGTTGCGGATGCATACATAGGTCAAGCGTTATGTCTGAGGTCGCTCTGACATAGAATTTATAAATAAATGTGTCATGTCTTTCCTGAAGAAGTTGTCTATTCAATATTTCACGACCAAAACCAAGCAATGGTAAGAAACGAACATAACACTGTGACATTTGCTGATGTCAATGTGGGAAACGGTGACAACGAGTAGCTAGAATACAATAGTACTTGGATCGACATAATTATTTAAACTCTAGCGGTTCACCTGTTAATGAAATCCTCACGAAATTGTATTGGTATATGTTTTCAATTTTATTGAAAGAAACGGTAAACACTGCGCACAAAAGGCGTATATTTGTTGTCTTTAAGATGTCGGCATGATTTCCTGGTTCTAAATGCATATCCTATCCATCTGTTTCTTTCGCTCGAAGTAGTCACTAGCACTAGCACTCCTTCTCTGTCTCGTGTTTGTTTTTATGGTTTAGCACCATTTTTCAGCACAAGATAGGCTATACATGGCGGCCAGTATTAATGGTGCAGGAAAAACCCTGAAAACCCCGGAAAGAACCACCGACCCACGAGAAGCTACTGGCAAGCTTTCTCACATACCCACATTGGCCGAATCCGAGACTAGAACCCACGCAGAGGTGAGATAGCAGTGATCCGAAACGGACAGCACTTCAGATCACTCTGCCACCCTTCTCTGTCTCAACAAAAATCTCGGTCGTGCCACTCGGGCTTCCAAAATCTTCACACATTACAACGCAGTACTTAATTTATTTTCACTGCTTATAGAAGTATTGTTACATTATCTAAAAGATATTAAAATGTACAGATATTGATTTTTGGACAGTGTGGTAGTTATAATGAAACACTCTTGATGTAAGTGAATCCTTTGTGTTTTCTGAAAACTTGACACATCAATGTACGAGATTGTAGGTCGAGTCCACCTCCAAACAACACGGACCCTGATCTGTCACTGCCTCGTGTGTCAGTACTCCTGGGTCTATCTTTTTTGTTGTTGATTACTGCAAATAAATTGCATATATCCGGATCTGACTGCCCATTATTTGAAAACAAAACTGATTATGTGCAGTTTAAAGTTAGATTTATATTGTTGTTGTTGTTGTAGGGTTTAACGCCATTTTTCAGCACACGGTAGGTTATACATGGCGGCCAGAATTATTGGTGGCGGAAGAACCCGGGAAGCTACTAGCAAGCTTTCTCACATAACTACATTAGCCGAATCTTAGACTCGAACCCACGCAGACAGAGGTGAGTTGGCAGTGATCCGTAACGGAGAGTGCTTTAGACCACTCGGGGCCCCTTATATTTACAAGCAGGTAAATACGGTATACATTTTGTATCCTGCTATGCTCATTTGGTATATGTATACAGGAATGAAACTTACATTGGTATACATCTACTCGAAATAAACATTTGTTATTTTAATTTGAAAACTCTAAGCTTTTTCAGTTTCCTACATTTAAAAAGCAGTAAGATTTTGGGATATATTTAGATACCATTTTATGGTACACAAAGACATCATAAATTCTTACAAACATATCAAGATTTACAGAAAAGATTTTACTTTCCGCTGCTGTAATTTAAATTAACGTTTGAAATTTTAAATAGCCAAATACACTGGCATTTGCTTATCAGTAAATACTTGTACTGTGAGTGAAATGTCCCTCCAAATGGGGACGAGAGGCAAATGCCGAGTCGGGGAGGAAACATATCATGCTCTTGTGATTTCATTAAACAACTCCGAATTTGTGTTGTTGTTGCAGTATTATGTTCTCCAGAAATGAAAAAGAGCATAAACAGGAATGAATATCATAAGAGTGAGTGAGATTCGTTAGTCTCTTGAAATGAAACAGAAATAACTTTGGGACCTACTAGCTCAATCTACAGCGGATGGATAGAAAAATGGATGGATTCAGAAATAATCCAGTGTTCTACTGGGTCAAAATTCTGTTAAATGTAATGTGGCATACGTAAACTGCTATCTTCCTGTTTTGTAACTAAAATGTCTTCTTGCAAAATGTAGACTTCAGTCAACATCTCCATACTTGACGTTGTGCAAGTTGTGTTCATAAAATTCGTTTAATTACAATGTTATCTTTGCATCATATGCCTTTATGGTCTGACCCCATTCCATGGATCTTGGAAGAGAGACCTCAAAACTAAATTCTCTTGCAAAAGTGGATTTCCACATATTTTGGTTTAGGAACTTTGGTCATGGACCGATGGATTGATGTCACCACAACATCCACAAGATAAAGCATTAGGATAAAAAAAACCCATTCATATTTAGCTTTTTATTTAAATTTAGTAACTGATATTTAAAAAAAAATGCAATCTGACTTCTGTTAATGGAGATTACTCTATAGTTTTACTGTCCACTTGAGCAAGTTAAAAATCAATATACTACCTTTATATGCTACAAGAACATGTACTTATGTATGTAAGTAGATATACTGATCAATATACATGTCCATTAAGCCGAGACCTAACAAGGTAAAATACAATGGTTTCCACTGCTGATGTTGCACATAAATCGTTTACATCCAACGGTTTTACTTATAATATCAACATAGCAAGATAACCAAGTGGGTTTAAAATTGCTCATCATGATTTCAATGGATCAAAGCCATGTTCTCTAACAAATAAAGTCGATAGCTGAGTTTCATCTCGTCATGCCTAATAAGTGTACATGTTTTTATACTATGGGGATCTCAATAGTTTCCTCGTTATCACCCAAGGACCAAGTCCCTGGGGGCAGACATATCAGGGATCAATATTAGTTCAATCGTCAAATATGCTAGTTCTCTAACATTTGAAGCAACAAACACTTAAGAGTTATTTTAAATTAATATACAATCAGCATTATTCCCACTACCCCTACCCTGGGGTGTGGTAAAATTTTCCAAAGTGTTGGTATGATCCACACCGACTAGACTATCAATGAATGACTCGAGATTCACGTGTGTACCTTGACGATTATTTCAGGAATTCATGGTCAACAGAATGTGTGTATGCATTATCCCCGTGCTTCTTTGAAAGTGTCTGAAATATTAACAAAGGTACATACAGATGAAGTGCATAATATACGTGTTCCAACGAAAGAAATGCATCACATCTAAACATCCTTGTATTCTATAACTGAAGATCTGCAGCATAATGCATTACTTGTGATTAGCTTAACAGGTGCATACTAGAAGATAAAAAAAATTAAATGGCATTTCTTCCATGCAAGCCAGTTTTACAGCAAAATATTATAAACTATTTTGTTTCAAATATGAAGATAAAAAAATGTCATCTGCTAGTGATAACTACCAGGAACTCAAGACAAAAACTTCTACTCCTTTCCCCTGCAGAATGTCGAAAATATCGCTGATAACCTTCAGCAATAACATGATTTTCAGATCAGCTGCTGTGGATACTATACTGGATGTCAGATTGGCAACATTTGTATTTAGGATAAAGTAGATATCATTAGAAGTTATCCATGTCAATATAACCAGGGACAACAAGAGTTTTAGGTGACTAGCACAGCAACAATACGTTCAAGATGGCTGCCTTGGTAGTCATTTTAGATATCAAATTTGTTACATTTCCATTAGGACTAACTAGGCATCATTATAAGTCTTTTTGTGAAAGCACACTATCAATCTGACCAGCTGTGTAGGAAAAGTTGTGAAAAATAATTCTAGATGACCATTGAGGTGACATAGTGAAGGTCACATTGGCACCATTTTCACTTACAACCGACCAGACATAACAAGAAGTCTTTCACTGAAATCCCATGTCAATGCAGATAAAACAAGATTTTCCATATGGCCACCTTTGTTGCATGTCACAGTGGCGTCATTTTCATTTATGATGAACTAGACATCAGAAGAAGTCTTTAAGTAAAACTTTTAACATGAATTTTCATTAGTGCTTTTCATTAAGAAGTATCACTAACAAGATTTTCAAGATGTCTGCTTTGCCACATTGGACATATCTGCATCTTTTTTATTTGTCTTTCAGAGAAAACCTTATGTTGATATGACTTTCCACAGTAGGGATAACAAAATTTTCATAATGTTTGATGATGTGGCCATACTGGATGTCTGTGCAGCAGCCTTTTCATTTAGGACTAACGAGACTACGGGATGAAAGTATGTGTTAACTTTCATGGCAATCCTAAATGTTGTTTATAAGAAGTAACAATAATAAACTAAAGGATGGGCTGATGATGCACAAATAGAGCTAGCTAACAATTCAGCTGTAAATGCAATGTTTTTATTTTTAATATTAAAATGACGTACTAATGCATTAAAAATTGTGGGTCCATAACTTTAACTAATTTTGTGAAATCAATGATTATATAGCTTCCCTTTAATTTTCAATTGTCTTTAGAAGCCATTGTAAACATTATCAAACATGAGATAAATGCAAACTAAAGTGATATTGGTCCCCTTTGTAAGCTTGTTTGATGTTTTTGCTATCTTGCACCTTAATCATTTAAAAACATTAAAATTTAAACTTCTAATTGGCAATATATAGCCAATTTTGTACTGACATTTGAAGCCTCCTACTTACCTATCTACCGACTGTAACAGGGCATCAAAGACAATGAAGAAGCAACATTCCTGTGTATATTATCATCATGGAAGAACTATAACGTGTTGATAAAATGAGTTCCTTCAATTATGCTCTATAAGCTGAAAAGAATTTCCATTAATCTGAGATATGATTGTTGCTTCATTGTAACTGCTGAAAGCTGAAACCATCTCTGATATTTTTGAGTGATAACTGATTTTTCAATAGCAACCATACTGGATTCAATGGTTCAATAGCAACCATATTAGATGAAATGGTTCAATAGCAACCATACTGGATGAAATGGTTCAATAGCAACCATACTGGATGAAATGGTTCAATAGCAACCATACTGGATGAAATGGTTCAATAGCAACCATATTAGATGAAATGGTTCAATAGCAACCATACTGGATGAAATGGTTCAATAGCAACTATACTGGATTAAATGGTTCAATAGCAATCATATTAGATGAAATGGTTCAATAGCAACCATACTGGATGAAATGGTTCAATAGCAACCATACTGGATGAAATGGTTCAATAGCAATCATATTAGATGAAATGGTTCAATAGCAACCATACTGGATGAAATGGTTCAATAGCAACTATACTGGATGAAATGGTTCAATAGCAACTATACTGGATGAAATGGTTCAATAGCAATCATACTGGATGAAATGGTTCAATAGCAATCATATTAGATGAAATGGTTCAATAGCAACTATACTGGATGAAATGGTTCAATAGCAACCATACTGGATGAAATGGTTCAATAGCAACCATACTGGATGAAATGGTTCAATAGCAATCATATTAGATGAAATGGTTCAATAGCAACCATACTGGATGAAATGGTTCAATAGCAACCATACTGGATGAAATGGTTCAATAGCAACCATACTGGATGAAATGGTTCAATAGCAATCATATTAGATGAAATGGTTCAATAGCAATCATATTAGATGAAATGGTTCAATAGCAACCATACTGGATGAAATGGTTCAATAGCAACTATACTGGATGAAATGGTTCAATAGCAACTATACTGGATGAAATGGTTCAATAGCAACTATACTGGATGAAATGGTTCAATAGCAACCAAATTGGATGAAATGGCTATGTGTTAATTTAGGCCTTGCTACAGAACATTAAGTCTTTGGATGAAAACCCTATGCCAATCTCACCATCCATTCTTAAGGAGTAGAGACAAGAATTTGAAGATGGTTGTCATGGTAGCCATATTGGATCTGATATTGGCATCATCTTGATTTAGGACAAACTAGACGATGTCTTTTGGTGAAAACAACATGTTGATTTGGTTGGCCATTAATTTTCAAACAATCAGATGTAACAAGATGTTCCCTGGTAAAATCTCTATGTTAATCTGAACTTTCTGTTCAGAAGTAGTGATAATAAAATTTTCAACATGGCTGCCTTGGTGCTAATAGTGGAAGACAGATTACCATTTTCATTTAGAACCAACAAGACATAACAAATAAGAGTTTTAGTGGAAACCTCATATTCAGGAGGAATAGCAATAACAAATAACAAGATTTCATACAACCAGCACCGTTTTCATTTTGGACTAACTGGGCATTGGAATAAATGTGTAAGCAAAGTTTCATGGCAATCCTAAAAGTATCACTGATAACAAATGAGCGAATGAAAAGACAAACAATGGTTGACAGAAAATCATATGACCAGTATTACTACCTACTGGAGATTAGTGCTGTTTTTGTTTTATTAGAGTTTTAAAAATCTGCTTGATATGCTATCTTTCTACACCCCCTAGAAGCCAACTATGATGTATATAGGTCTAGCATGGATGAAATAGTGTGATCATACACACAAATACCTAACTCATGTTAGAAAAACATGAGATGTAGGTCCCAGTGACCTTTAAGTTTTATGGGCTGTTGTTATAACAGTGGTGCATTTCAGTCTCATTATTGGATCATAAACATCACCCACAAAATTCATTTTAAAAAAATTTAAACAAATATACTGATTCAAGAGATATAGGTTGCAAAGACCTCTTTTAGCAAACAGGAGGCAGAATTTCATTATTCTAGGCAGGATAGGCTGCATATAACATGTCCAAAACTCACAAGTCAGTAAAAGATGAAATACAAACCATAATAAGGCTCTTTTGCAGCAAGAGTGGCGATAACAAGAGATTCAAATTATCGTTAATTTCATGATTCTTGCATAAACACTATCTCAAAAATGAATATCAAACATAAATGTAACCCATGTTAGTGAAGCATAAGATATGGGTCATAATGACCTACTACTGAAATGTGACTAGTGATGATCAAGATGCATGATGGCAAAGTATATACACAGCCAAAAATCTGTTTACAGATCACTGACATCTTAGCTGTTTTCATGGGTTCAAGTCTTGGCAAAGCCAAAGTGGGTATGTATTAAAGTTTTCCAGCAGTTTCCATGGTTTGGTGTTTTTTAAAGTTGTTCTTTCCCTGATTCTTCCTCCACTGAAAATAATGGCTGCTATGTACAGCCTATCATTTGCTGAAAAATGGTGTTAAACCTATAAAAACCATAAACATTGCAATGGTATATAAAATAGTCCACACAAAGAAAAAGAATTTCAAGTGATCATTTAAATGCTTTCCTACAGGCTATGGCAGCTATTTTAACTCGGCATATCATCTTCACATGATCAATTAAATTAAAAGTAATCATTTAACATATTACTTACAAAACAAAGATCATTTTTAAAACAAACAAAAAGTACTCAACAGCAACTCAGATCTTTGAATTCAGCTTAAATCACAAACTTTCAAATGTTAAACTAATCAGCCAGTTCAATATGTTATATCTTTTTTTTATGCATTAATACAATAAATCTTTTTATAATTTTACACAAAAAATGTTTTGGTTTGGCACATAACATTATGCAAATACAAGATTATTTTGGTAAGATCATTTCTATCGAGTTACAATACAATAATACTTTATATCTTGAAAAAAATAATACTAGTATTTACACTCATAAATAACTGGACATGTAAAGTACCACTGTGAAACAAGCACATGGTTAAAAAAGCATTTGAATAATTTGAAGCGTACAAGAGCTTGTTTCTATTTTTATTTTAAAAAAAATCATTTCTCATACTGGCTGTCAGATGTCAGATCAGCACTATTTTCATCCAGAACCAGCATTATATATATATATATATATATATATATATACTGAATGAATAGCTACAAGATATTCAATCTGGACATTTTACAAATTCTTCTGGTGAAAATCCCATCTTGATTTAACTTTCTGTTGAGGAGTAGTGATACCAAGATTTGAAATATGACTGTCAGGGCAGCAATACTAAACACCATTTTCACACAGAGTCATTTAGTGGATACCGTATGTTGATATGACTGCCAATTCAAGAGGAGTAGCAATAATTTTATAAAAACTGCAAGATGTATAAACCATATTATTTCCATTTAGAAACAACTATACCATGGGATAAATAAAGGCCTTCAATTTAAGATCATGCTTTCGTAACTTAGATTAGTTGTGGATTGAGAAATTTACTAGGCCTGATGAATCTTCACTAGCCCTTCAATTGCTGCCTGGTGACAACTGCAACTTTACACGCCACAGAACTACTAAAATTACGAAAACTTCATATCTGACATAATGCACATGCTTTAGGCTAGTGAACTACCTCTAATTAAAACACTGTGAATGTATGTGCAAAGTTTCATGTTAATCCTCCAAACTTGTACCAATGGATGGAAAGATAATGGATAATGGACAACAGACCATCCCATAGTCTCTTCTGGTCTATAAATAAGCATGTTAATAACAAAACTGATCTAAGGATTCTCCAATATAAATATACGTACAGAATATAGAGATTCCTCCAAATTTTCACACAAATTATGCAAGAAGTATTCAAAAGTGTTTGCAATTAGGAAATTCATTAAAACAGTCAATATCATACTAAACTGATGAGTGTGGTACGGAAGATGTGAAATGCACACTGAATTCTACACATTTACACAATCTGTGCATCCAATTTTATCTGCGTTAATTTACTTTCAATGAAGAATTACAGGTTTTACTACAAACGTAAGGATAATTTACTGCAATGTTATTTTCAAGAATTTCACAGAATAAAGTATGAAAAATTCATTTCTGACCTACCAGTTATACATAATATCTTTACATATGGGTACGATTACTTAGAGACATGTCCATCACTTGTCAAACCTTATCACATAATGTCGCATATTTACACTATGACATTTTTCAATTCTGGGGGTTAACTGACACTTTTTACTACTACCGGTAACAGACTGTACAATATATTAATTCTACTAATGTAGAAACAACCTGCACAGCTATTTCATTTTCTCAAGAATAAAAATGTGATGTGCAAAAAAAACACAGAAATACGTATATAACAGCACTTCAAGCTACAAGTCATTTTATCAACTAATAAGTTTGAAATGGTGAGCAAAAACTGTCAATCAGCTGAACTCTGAAGATCTTCATAATTACAATGCAGGAAATGACATCAATAATGTCTGATTGCAAGTATAAACCATTTTTCATGCTAAACACATTAGCAGTTGCATAATGCCCTTTTTTTGCTAGACCACTTACTACACAAGTTGTCATAAATACATTACAAAAAATAAGACTTGGTCTGATTCACAGCCTGTACCTAGCATGCATAATGAACTTCAGCTAAAATTACAAACCTGGAAAAATGTTGATAGTGAACAAATACTTAGCAGACTGTAAAATGACTAATTTAAACTAATTTTAAATGCAGAAAAAATGCAGATATGGCTACGGCCTGACTAATATAAACAACCAGAAGAATAACATTATTTTTTAAGACCATTTATTAGGAAATCTGCAGCCAGGCAATACACAGAGAGTGAATTGTTGTAGGTGACCCAACTTTGAAGCACATGATAACTGTTGACATTTCTGTCAGACAGATCAAGATACAGAATATAAAAAAAAACCTAATTTCTTTTTACATTTACTCATTATTTTTCCCTAACTAAAGCCTTCACTGTCATCTTTTGCCATTAATTTCCCACTCAGCAGATTTCTCATCTCAACAGGTAAGGTGACTTAATTCTTTTCAACTTTGGCAACCTAAATTCGAAACAACCTCTCAAACTTTAAAGTAAGTCTTCTTAAGGCTGGTAAAATTGTGTAGGTACTTGGACTGCTATATGATAAAATAAACCAATATAAGTTAATCTAACAACAGTGTTTTATAATTTACTTTATCAAGAAACAAACTCATTAGTTGCGCTCAACCATTCATTACTTGAGCTTAATCAAAACTGCTAAGTAAATATGTATTATTAGCTAAGTTAACAACAGTGAACAAAATCAGTTTTAATAACATACGTCGAAGACAAATTAAAAACCAAAAATTATACATGTAGCAAATATTCGCAAAGCTGACATTCAGAAACAATAACAATTAACATGTCAAAGGTAAAAGATATCAGATAAGTGTTAAAATCTAACACTAATATAGATCTAACTTTGATTACTGAACTCACCTGTACTTAGTGATGTAACAACTGTAATTGTGGTTTTCATACGTCTCCAAACCACTGATTTTAATACCCAATAAACCATGATACATCAGTGAAAACAGGAAGAAAGGAAACTCCCTTCTACCATTAATTCAGGTACCAACAAAAATGCTATGTTTCAAAATACTACTTTTTTTTAAAAACTGATACTCACAAAAACAAATGAATTCACAACAATCATATCTATCCGGAAAAAGCTAGTCCTACAAATTGAGGTCTTGCCTTACTTTGGATGTGGCCTCCTGTAGCTTTTGAAACTTCAACCTAATTTCATCAAGGTCTGTTAAGCCATCAGATTCCTTTCTTGATGTGTCTGATGTCACTTTCATTTTAGGTGTGCCTCCTTCCAGACGAAATCCTTGCTTCAAAGGAGCAAAGGAATCATTGAGTGATGCTAAAAGATCTGCTTCGTCATCATTATCAAATACATTCTCATCACCATGTAAATGTGAGGGAATGTCCTTCGGAGGTTTTGCTGGCTCTCCAGCAGCCATACTGTTCTGTGAGCTTGCAGACATCTTTGTTTTCCCTGGTACTTTTGAAGAGGTGGAAATATTTCTTGGTGACAGACTGCTGTCTGATTTTACTTTCTGAACTTTCTTTCCATCACTATTACTCCCCACTGTCTGCATAACTGGGTTCTTCAAAACTTTTCTGTTTTTTACAGCACTTGTGTCAAAACTCGAACATTTTGAAGATTTTAAAAGATTTTCCGTTTCTAAATCTTCCTCACCACCTGAAAAATCTACTTTTGTTTGCCGAATCAACTCACGTGATGTATTTAACAATTCTTCAAATTCTTGCCGCAGTTTGGCAGTTTCTGCCTTTACACTTTTAAATGGAAAAGTTGGGGAGAAACCAAGTTCCTCTATATACTGTCTCACCTCCTGAGGTGTTTCTGCAGTTACACCAACAGGAAGAGGAATGTTGTACATACCCTCTGTATACGGAGCCAGGATCACAGGATTCCAATCATCTGGAGATTCCTGTGGAAAAGTGAGTGGCTCCCCACTACTTAAGCTGTCACCCGGGTGACTCTTAACATTTATCTGTCCTTTAATATCCGTGTAAAAAGGTGTCCTTCTGCGCTCAGGTGTCTGAGTATGGAAAAAATCATCAAGACTATCATTCAAATCTACATTGGGCATTTCAATGTCTTCCAATCTTTCCCCCGTTTCCCACTCTAACTCTTCCTGTGTCTTTTCCTTATCTGTATATCTACGAATACTGGCCTCATCAACCAAAGATCCATCTTTGCTACTGTCAGCTGGTTGTTTGTGGGGTCTGTTCACATGCATGGGAAGAAATCCTTTCTCTGGGAAGTATTCTGCACTCTTACGTCTAACATCTTCACCAATGACAAGCTCCTCAAGTTCAACCTGTTGTGTGAACAGTTTCTCTCCATTTGGGGTGAATTCCTCATCATCTGAAAGACAAGTACATAATTTGGGTTCCCTGGTGACCTCATTTGATGTTTCTAAAGTTTTTAATATTTCTATCGAACATGGCTCTTGGATGCAAATTAATTCCATGTATGCAAAAGAAACTATCACAAACATGACCACTGTCCATGATGCCTCTCAATAAAAGGTTGGAGGACTGGAATCTAGTGATGAGCCAATCAATGGCAATTACTTGGTGGAAGGCTTATGTCCAGTCTTTTAGGGTCAAGATCTGGTGATGACGGAATTATGGTCAAGATCTGGTGATGATTATCAATTAAGGTCAAGATCTGGTCATGACTGTCAATCAAGATCAAGATCTGGTCATGACTGTCAATTAGGGTAACAATTTGGTCATAACTGTCAATTGAGGTCAATATATGGTTATGACTGTCAACTAATGTCAAGATCTGGTCATGACTTTGTCAATTAAGGTCAAGATCTGGTGATGAATATCAATTAAGGTCAAAATCTGGTCATGAGTTTGTCAATTAAGGTCCAAATCTGATCATGACTGTCAAATAAGGTCAAGATCTGGTCATAACTTTCAATTAAGGTCAAGATCTGGTCATAACTGTCAATTAAGGTCAAGATCTGGTCATATTGTTCATTAAAACCAAACAAAATGCTAATGTTCATAAGCCATTGGGGGTGAATCTTAAACTAGAGAAATACATCTTAGAAATTCAAGTCAAACTGACTCATTGAACTCACCTAAACTCTTGTTGAGCTAAAGCATTACAACAAGTTTGGTAGAAATCTAGTCATAAATGACAAGCTTGAATGTACACATTGTTGTACATTAGCAAAACCTAATGATGATCATAACCAATAATTGAAAAAAGCAATACAGCAGGAAATGCCCCAAGCACATGTGAAGATAAAGTTTCATAGCAAATCTGATTGATATCAAATAAAATACATGGAAGTTACAGTGATCACAAAGTTTGGCATTAATTAATACATCCACTTTAATGATCAAGGGCCATAACTCAAGGTAATACATTCCAAATGTATTTATATTTGAACTCATCAGAGTTGATGTAGGGATCAAGCTTCATGTTTGGTTAAAATACAGTAATAAATATAACTGCCAGAGCATTCACAAGCTGGACATATAGAGACCATCTCTATGTATTCTTGCCTTAAAGGCGGGGGACAAAATGAGCTTCAAAGAGTTCTCTACATCTGACATAAATATACTAAATTTTAGATTCTTTTTAAACGTTTTTAAAAAATAGAATTTACACTTTCATATATGTACATAGTTGAGCTAATACTCATCTAAAACATAGAATACCATATATATATATATATATATATATATATATATATATATATATATATATTATATATATTTGTGGTACCACCACTACATCAAATCTTTCACTTTGAAATTACCAAAATAAGCTGAAATGAAACCAACCTTTAATTCACATATCCCACTCGAGAATGTTGAATAAAAAAAAATTATAATTATTTATATTCGCCAGAGTTGATAAACTAATTCCTCTGAATAAAAAAGTCTACACTACATAGAAGGTAAAAAGGCAAGAAGACAGGTTTAGACTAATGTTCTGTTGAATTTTCAATTCAAGTCTTGCAGACTATAATTAAACATGAACCATACTAAATATATCAGCAATTTCACTCTTGATTTAACACATTAACTTCATTAATACCAAGCAGTCTGTTTAGCAGACATTAAAATCATAATGGAGTACATATTTCATAATGTTCAATTATATATATATATATATATATATATATATATATATATATATATATATATATATATATATATATATATATATATACACATTGGCAGCATTATGTGACCAATTTTATGAGTGAAATGTCAGTAAAACTGAAAGGAATAGGAACATCATGTCTTAAATTCTTCCAAAGGGTTTTTAAAAAAAGTTATACCTAAGCTGATACTTGTGTAAGCTGCATCCTTTTTGGAAGTCTGACTGAACAACTGGGGACTAGTACTGCTGATGACTTCTTGATACATGCGTCGAATCTCCTCTGTCAGTGGACTAGTCAGACTCTTTTGTTGGGAAAGAAAGCTACTGTTGTTGGACTCTTCTGCAACGTGATAACAAAACAGGCTTGAGTATTATTTGACATTCTTTATCATGACTAAAGGACCAAATCATAGAGCATACATGCTGGGACCTAGCAAACTGAAAGTGAAAGTAAATAAAAAGGACTAAACTTGTGTCAAACAAAGTCATGAGTAAATATCTTAGGAATAGATATAATGCATATTATACAGTATTTATACAAGTCCAACATTTCTGGATTTGTGCTATTTACAACATGTGGACTGACAGACAGACAATCAAACAAGCTACTACTTAGCCTTATCCAATTAAAACTACTTCCAAAGATCACCATAAAAATATCCATGCTTCTTATTACATATCCCTCCCACACCTGTCACAACCTTTGTTTCTGGACCATGATCCAGGGGACATAACTCATACTGTTACATATATTATGTCTATTTCTGCTATGACTTGTGCATCAAGTTTTTTTTAAACAACAAAAAACATCACTAATTAGAATATTTGTATATTTAACATTATACACCAACCCCCACTGCCATATATAGGGTAGCTGCAACAAAACCCCAACTGCAGATGGTTATTACATCATCTACATATTTCCATAAGAGCTGATTTGGAGGCTGAGTTACGGACAGAAGTGTGAACATACAGAGGATACCAAAATATCCAAATGAAATAATAACAATTTTAAGGAGAGGAGCATAATGTATTACTTGTGAACTGTCATAATGTTTATATAATATGACTTTCAGAAAACTGTATTAAAAAAAATCAATACAAAGCTTAAGTTTGCTGACAACATAATAATTAACAGATATGTAACCCCTTTATCTTGCATGCCTTCTGTTAAAAGTGAAAAAAATATTGACGGTCACAAACTCTTAATGTAAACTCAGCAACAAAGAATGTGAATTATTTTTTACCTGAATAAATTGTAGGCTTTTTCTTATCTACATGTGAAGCTGGTGTGTGGATGCTGTCCTGGTTTTCATCCCTCTCCTGTCTTGATGATGAAGCCATATCACTATTAAGACTTGAGTTTCTAGAGCTGTTAGAAAGTTCTGACCGATTAAATACCCCATTACTCTGTAGGCGATCCTCAATGCCACCATTTACATCTGTTGCTTGGGAATCAATTTTGGGTTTCTCTGAAATAGGTAATAAAAAGATTTAATAAATAAATAATAATGAAAAAGATATAAATCAAATTTATTAATAACATGAAAAGACTCAAGTGGGTCTTGTATCTATCACATAACAGTTGACCATTTCCACAAGGTAGCCTTATGCAGTATTGAATGGACAAATCCTATGTGATCTAACTCTCAAACTTCATATGATGCTGACTGTACTTATTTTACATCTTGACAAACATTCTTTGATTGATTCATTTATTGTATTTTAATGGCACACCAGCACAGCGAGGCTATTTAGTGCCATACAAATAGTTATATGTATAAATGTTTAAAAATGGTATAAGGTTTAATATCTACCAGTGATATCAAAAAGCAAATAATTCAAAAGTAAAATAGTAAGATGGTAACGTTAACAAAAATTCCTTTAAAAGATAAATCCAGCAGCAGAGAGGGTGAACAAACCTTTTGCTGAATTGTCATTTGCTTAAAAATAAAGCTTCCTATGAAAATAAAATGTACAAGGTCAATAACGCCCAACCGAAGCTTCTAACTAACTCTGACCTATTACTATCATTCTAATATAATTCAGTCGCACTGGATGGTGTTTGACTAGTTCTAATTTTCATGTCACTAAGAAATCAATAACATCCATGTTACTGAAATATAATAAATAAGATGAATTTATATTGTGTTAGATGCAGAGCACTAAGCCCTAAAAATAGAGTAATAACAATAACAAAAAATAAAAAACATGCATTTATAGGCAGTGTGTGAAATGTGGTACAAAGAAATATAAATTTGTCTCCCTGACCAAACAAATGGGTGGTGATTTAGATACTTCATTTGGAAAATTATCAGGAACTCCATGGGTTAAATACCCAGGAAAAAAACATCTTCCAGGATATATAATTATTGTTGTTCTGGAACCCGACTTGATATCTGACTTGATGAACAAGATCAACCAAAACCTGGAGAGTATCCAGTAATGCTATTGATCAAGCATGTCACGTTCATGATATCGCATAAATAATCAAAATTTACAATGACATATTGCAGATGTGAAGTTGATACACTCATTAAATTCCATATAAATCTTTTAGAGAATCATTAGCTAATTGATTAGTAAGATCCATGATGAAAGGTAAACTAGTGCTAGCGGCTGGTAACCCAATTATAAAATAATGATATCGATTTATTACAGCCCAGGAGGATATTGGAGGGGTAGAGCAGCGATTAGTAAACTTGCCAATGCTGCAAATGATAACCGTTCTGTTGCTGCAAATTGGTTAACATGACTGGCAATATGGCAAATTTATCTACCACCACCTAAACAAATTCAGTACGCACATTTTGATGTCAATGCACCTAATGAAGTTCATCAGATGGATATTTTGTTTTTACCTCATGATACTAATAAAATTGGTTGACGCCAATATACATACAAATACATATTACTGTCATTGACGTTCCAAGTAGTTATAAAGAAGCAGAGCCATTATTAAGTAAATGGGCTGCTGAGGTTGTATTAGCTTTTGAGCAAATTTATCAACAAAGACCCATGCTGAGTGGTTACTTGGATATCAATATGCAAAGGAAAACATTCAAAAAGATATGAGATCTAGTGAATGAGTTGCAAGACAACCAAGTTTAATAGCTGCATTAAATAATGAGGCTACTTGTGCAATTTCTATGAAACCTTCCAATGCAATCACACAAAAAAAAAACATCTACCAATACAACAACATAATTTTTCAAAACAATCAGTATTAGGTAATTTGACCATACATGCCAACCCCTGACGAGGAAATGGCGTAATCCAAGTGGTCAAAAAGCGGAATCTAGGCAGAAAAAGCGTAATCCACATATAACATGCTAAAATTTGAATAAACAACGATTATTTGCCCTTCTCGTCTTTTAACATCCCTTACTGTTTCAAGTTTTCATATGTAGCACTTTTAGCTTTACACACATCGACTAGAAATCAACTTAAGACGTTTAGCGCTAAATTTTAAAATTCTTTCGACACGGTCGGAAATAGATGTCATGTGATGCTGTACTCTTTTCTTAATATTTAAAGGATTCTGTTATATTTTGTTTCGGGGGTTTTTGGTTGCCTTTTTCTAATTTATTTGGGATATTTTTGAAAGGGGATATTTTTGCTCACATAAATGCATTGAGTGAAATAAAATATACTTTTTAAGCGCTAAAATATCTTTAGACTGGTTCTGCAAGAAATAAGAATTAGAACATGGAATTTGTGAGTAAAGATTAAATTTGGAAAACCAGTCTGCTCTCTCCTTACTAAGCATGCAGATTCTATAAATATAATTCGAGGTCAACAGTAGAACCAGGTTAGCTATAAATAGAACATGATGCTGTTACGAAAGTCCATGGTCAAGCGTACTCTTATATTGTAGTTTCGTAAAAGCAGAGAAAACAAATAATTGATTTGTTTGGGAGGTGGATATACTGAAAAAGCGTAATCCATATACGTTTAAGCGTAACGCGTAATTTAGTGACAAAAAGCGTAATGATTACGCCAAAAACGTAATGGTTGGCATGTATGTTTGACTATAAGATATTTTAATGAACCCGGTGAACTTGAAAGTGGTAAAAAAAGAGTGACTGATCCTATCTGGAGTGTAACTACACATACAATTTAAAGTGTAGTAAGATCTACAGAAAGATCTGCAAATACACAGAACAATAATTTGTACGTGAATAATTACAAGTAATTCCTGAAGATACACATTTACCACCCTCTTCACTTAACTAGCTCCTTGATTTCTATTACACTCTAAACATTTCTGTGTATGTGACCAAGACTACTATTAATTCTATCTATGGTAAATTGCCTTGGATCATTATTTGAATACTGCCACAACATTAATGTGTTACAGCTCGCACAATGATTATTCTATTGTTGTTTAAATGTCATGATAAATTCAGCATCAAATTCAGTCACATTATTTTTTTGTCACACTGTTTATAACTGGGTAATTTTTCTTAACATATCCTCTCTAACAACTTCACTGTTATTGGCAGTAGATCCTGCAAAATGTATAATAATCATCCACAACTGTTATATTCTTCTGACTCTAGATACCGCAAGATAAACTAAATTTGACCATTCAATTCTGTCATCAACAATTGAAACAACTCTATAAGAAAAAGCTAATCCTTGAGATGAATGGTCATAGCGTATCCTAGCAACCATGGAGTTTTGTCCATAGCTAATATGCTCTCAACAACACTGACAGAAACTAAAACAGTAATATTTAACATGAGATTTCGTTTCCTCCTTGACTCTGTCAAGGGTCCTAATATATCAACTTCAATATTTTGTTTGCGTTTATCTGCTGGGGGATAACACAATGGTTTGATTATATTTGAAGTTTTATTCTTATGTAACAAAAATAATTGTTGTTGAAGTGTATCCCGAACTATCTTTCTACTTGCAACTATCAAATCATCTGGTCTCCACACATTCCAAAAACCATTTATATTTGTTTCTGAAACAGTATCATGCATTATTTAACACTGAACTTTAATCAGTTGTAGTCTAATTAATTTCTTAAGCTCTCTTAATTCTGGATCAAGTGATCTATGATCATCAATTATTTCTTCATAATAATCTACAAAACTTTTCAGCCATACATGTGGATAACAATCCAACAAAGGGTGGTGGTTGATCATGATTGCAGCACATTATCACAGCAGTATTTTTTGAAAATAGCCAATCAAACAAATATTTTTAATATATCTTTAGATACTGTGCATATTTCATTCCAAATGATGATCCTTGGAATGTATTTTCCCCCATTCATTCAGGAGAACTGTCAAAATAATTTGATCACCCAAGTTGTTTTACCAGAACCTTCTGGTCCATTAAGATCAAACACTGACAGAGCAGTTGATAATTTTAATGTTTGATAGTTTCTGCATAAATATCCTTGATTTCAGCGTCATAACATTCAGAATAATTATGTAACATTTCTTGTTTTATTCACAATTTGCCCCATGATACATCGTAAGCAGGACTTCTATAAAATTAATTCAGCAATTCTGAATATTTTCTTTTGAAACAGAATGAATCCAAAGCGATTCTAATTGCGGTTTTAGGAAATCTGTTTATCATCGATAATTTATTGAACATACATGAGCATTGAACATCTTAAATGGATAAACTGGTGACTCGCAATCAATGCAACTAACACTTTTGTCTAATTTATTTTTGTTAGATAAGTATGCATATTTATACCTCTTCCAAATATATTTCTCTTCGTTGCATCAGCAATCATAAAATCACGTTCAGCATTGTTTATAATTAATCTTGTATAGTTATATTTATGATCATATCATCCGCCTTGGGTAAATGTACCAATTATTCTTCTGTCACGATCTTTTGCGGTTTTATTTTCAAAACTGGTTATATCGGAATATTTATTTTGTTGTGGTAACCAAACTTCTTTCTGCAGACGATATATAATTACTTCACTTATTTCATGAAATATCAGGTTTTTCTCATTGATCATATAACAATACAATTGGTGCCCATTTCTTTTCTGAAACTCAAACTCAAATGACTTTATACAAGTGAATCCAGTCAAGCCAAAATCCGGTAAAGGACAGTTCATCGCAAATCTGGTCATCTTGTGTGTTGGATGTCCCTATCTTTCAAAATATCCATGAGATTCTCAAATTCCAAGAAAACATCTTGGATAACATGCTGCCATATCAAACGAGATAACATATTTATAATTATATTTAGTGTTTCACAATCCGCAGTGTCCATATTCAATACAACTATGTTGTACATCCTCAAGAAATTCAAATCGTGTGGGTTTCCATGAATTTTTTCTGTAATTGTTCAGTACTGTAAGTCTGCTAGTGATGGGAATCTGTCAGAAATTCATAACTGATAATTGGTTCCCCCTTAACCATCTGATCATCGATTATAATTGATTACTAAGAGTAAATTTAAATTTTTGTTACACAGTTATATCTCTGATCAAGAGTTCATTATGTTTATAAATATACAGGAGTAATATCTTTTAATGACATGTATACTTTAACCTGACAATAATTCTGTTAAATGAATGCAACTTTTTATGGCTGATCCTGCTACAAAATCCCCATAAATTATTTTGTTCGCATGTGATGTGTTTATAATTTAAAGTATAGAAGGACATGATTTTCTGGTTTGTCATTGTTTATAAATACTACAAAAGATGTTGCAATTTAACTGAAACAAATCAACAAAATGTGTTTAAATTGATTAACTCAACAACTTAACAACTTGACCATGTAATAATGACTATTATGTTCCTAATTATGAATCATAAGGTTTTTATTTGTAGTTGTGAATGGATTAGCAAATTTCAGTCAACTTTAGTGGCTGGGAGTTTTACTAACCTTTGTGCTTTGCATACACCTTAAAAGTAGTCTCCCTTTATACACAATCGATAATGGAGTTCACAATCGATTATCTTATTGGTTTGCTCAACCAACTGATGATCAATTATAATCGATAATCGGAACAACACAACAGTTTGCAAAAACAAATTCTGCACAAGACTTTTCATTTCTTCTTGGAGCGATTCTGAATGATAAATATCTTCATTAGGTCATACAAATTCATCAGTTTTCATTATCGGAACTTGAAAACAACCATATGGATACAGATTGCTTTTGCAAATATTTTTTTTATAAAATCAAATACATCACTGTAACAAAATCTTACAGTTTGATTTATTGGAAATATAGCTACTTCATTAGTCCATGCATGCGCATTATGATCAATAATTTTAATTGAAGCTCCTTTCGATATATATTTTGAATCAAATAAAATCTCTCCAGTTATTGTTTTTACTATTATGGGAAATTTAAATGTCTTTTCTAACTATTTCTGCCCACAACTTTATCTTTTTGAATCTTAAATTAGTGAAACAGTTTTCACATATAGCATTTGTGAAATGTTCCATTACTCGCTCGGCTACACAATTAAGTTTTAGAAAATTTAACTGGTTTGCGATCATCAACACTGGGTTTCTGTGGATAGATCCCACATGGAACCGCGGTTACAGGATATGCTCACTCATAATACATATGGTTTGTCAATACCAGTTAACATTCCTGGTTTGGAATTTTTCCTCAATATAGCAATTTTTTCATTATGAAGGACAGGGTCATGTTTGTCACAGATAATCCAAGCTTTATTGTCTGTTTCTGCTACTATATAATTAATAATCATTACTGCTCATAGGTCTTTCATTGTAGTAATAACTTTAGCTTCCTATTACCTTACCTTTACTAACTAATACAGACATGATTTTGGTCTTCCCTAAAAAAAACTTTTTCCTTTCAAGCTCCACCTTGTATTGGCGACATGCAGTGCACATATTTCTGACAGTGGGCGTAAATTTTTCTGAATTCAGCTTCTTTTGTAGGTGCAGTTCCAGACTCTATCAACCATGACTTCCATAATGTATATCTTTATTGCTGAGGTCACAAAATGCCAGTCCTCGAGCGTTCAGTTTCTTATAAACTGACCAACTAAATTTCCATCAACAATTAGTTCCAGCCATTCCCATTTCCTTACATTATTTTAAAACCTTTATCTAAACTTTTCATGTCATTGTCTCTCTAGGGACGCCACTTTTTGCAAGCACGCTTCTTCTTTCGACTGCCATCAGTTTCCTTTACACGAAGATGGATGAATTTAAACTTTTGACCAATCAGAATACTCTTTACGCGAGTTGCATGCTAACTAATATATGGAGAGAATATGTTACCTTACCTTTACTAACTGATAACAATGCTTCCAATTACCTTACCCAATACTAACTGATAACAATGCTTCATATCATGTTACCCAATATTAACTGATAACAATGCTTCCTATTGTGTTACCCATACTAATTGATAATGCTTTCTACTGTGTTACCCAATACTAACTGATAACAATGCTTTCTATTGTGTTACCCAATACTAACTGATAACAATGCTTCATATTGTGTTACCCTAACTAACAGATAACAATGCTTCATATTGTGTTACCCTAACTAACTGATAACAATGCTTCATATTGTGTTACCCTAACTAACTGATAACAATGCTTCATACTGTGTTACCCTAACTAACAGATAACAATGCTTCTTATTTCCTTACATTTACAAACTGATAACAATGCTTCCTATTAACTTTCCTTACTAACTGATAACTGCTTTGTATTGTGTTTAATGCATCAGATAGTATTGCCTTATTGGCTGAATGACAGTTATGATGTGATGGCAAAATCACAGATTAATATAAGAATTTATAAGACCTATGAGAAAAAGAGAATTGTTGGCAGAAAGTTAATTAAATCTCTTACCAGGCCAAGAAGGATGAGATAAAATTCCATCCTGCTGTAATACATCTGAAGTTGCGATTTCTGCAGCTGAACCATGTGATGATCCCTTTGACCTAGCTGATCTTGGGGACCTTCCGTTGGACCTAGGAGAGTCCGAAAGAATGTCCTTATTTTCTCTGAATTCCTGGCTTCCCCAAGACCGTTGTGTGCCCTTGGTACTTGACCTTGGAGACTCAACTTGTTGTCCGCTTGGTGACAATCCATTCATGGACAATTGTTGTGACCCTGATGACTTTTGTGACCTGGGTGTGTCCCTTTCACTGGAACTTTTGGAACCTTTTGACAATGGTGAGTCTGTTTTACTTGACCTTAGGGAAGTTTCGGTAACTGGTTTCCTGAATTGAATTTCTAAATCTTCTTCCTCTAGCTCCGGAGTTCTTGATATCATATCATGAGAGAGAAAAGCTTCTGCTCCTGTATTAAATGGAACACAGAGACATGTCTGATCAATGGACATAATGACCATTAAAATCAACTTACAATAAACTTCTGCATCAATTAATTAAACAAGATTTCATGGCATATATATATATATATATATATATATATATATATATATATATATATATATATATATATATATATATATATATATTATACATAATCACTAGAAGACGAGTGCAACTGCAAACTGCACAGACCCAGATTTGCCATCAAAATAAAGCATTGGCAGATCTTGATCTATGCAGTTAGGATCATCATTAGAATAAACAAGACAGACCCTAATCTGCAGGCACATTATGCTTCAGCAGATGAAGATCTATGTTGTTTGCAGTCTGACTCAACTAATAAGTACAGTACAGTACACAATACTTTCAGTAACATTACATCAGGGCTAAAAATATACCCAATGCCATGATAGCAGCCAGTTATTAGTCCCATTTAGAAACTACTATCATTAAGACAAAAGTCTGAAAAGAACAAAAAATGCAGTCTCATTACTAATACTGTAACTCCATATTTCTGTGACAACTCACATTATCCAATATCTAGTTTTGGAATAACCACATTTTTTATATAATTTATTTTACAGTATTAACATTTATGAAGAGTGACTCCTGAAAGCACCTACAGAGGAGGAAGGGTTGCTTTATTCAAGACATAAACATGATGGTTTATTATATTCTTAGCAAAGATCTTTTCAGTGTGTGTGTGTGTGTGTGTGTGTGTGTGTGAGTTGGATTTTTAACATAGCTTTAAAACTGTTTAGTCATATTGCTTTGATGTCTGCAGTGTGGCAGATTTTAGTAATGTCAAGAACTGGGGCTTCATGCCACAGACATGTAGCATGATATCCCACCCAGGTCATGCTACATGTCTGTGGCAATCAGTCCCAACACTAATCTCTTAAGTACAAGTGCCCAGTAATGCAGCTGTTAGTGCCATTTTTGTAAGTCTTTGGTATAATTTTGTTTGCTTGTTTGTTTGATTAGGATTTTTAACGTAGCTTTAAAATAAATTCAGTCATATCGCTATGATGTCTGCAGTGACGCAGTTTATAGTGATGTCTAGCACTGGGGCATCATTCCGCAGACATGTAGGATGATGTCTCACCCAGTCACATTATCCTGACACCAGGCCGACCAGTCCTAACACTAACCTCTTAATGCCAAGCGCCAAGCAAGGCAGCTGTTAGTACCATTTTTGTAAGTTTTTGATATGACTTGTCCAGGGATCGAATCCACGGCCTCCTGCTTCTGTGGCAGACGCTCTACCATTAGGCCACTGGAGCGGTTCTTTGGTATGACTTGGCTAGTGTTTGAACTGGTGACCTCCTGCATCCCACGGTGGATGCTCTAACCATTAGACCACTGGAGTGGTCTATCTTACCTTCATTAGGAGGCATGTTCCTGAGCTCCTAAATGTACCTAAAGTGGAGGGAGGTTTGCTTTATATAAGACAGAGACATTGCTGGTTTATTGTATTCTTAGAAATTATCTTTCCTGCATTTAGATGTTATCTTCCTAATAAGCATCTCTAGAGTGCCAAAGCATGTGTATGGATACTTTTATAAAGGACTGAAATAAACATAAAAAAAGAAAGTTTTTTTCCCTTAAATTTTCAGTAGAAAAAGAAACTGCTGTTGACCAACAACAAAACCACCAAACAAGACACAACTATGTCATGCTTAATAAAAAATTGTACATTCAATAATAACAATAAAAATGTGACTAAAAATAACATAATAAAAATGCATACCTACTGAGTAATCAATCATTCTGCAGACTCAATATCTGGAAACTCTGATTATGTACATGCACTCTTTTTATACTGGATTGGGTTTTCTTATTCGTTTTTGCTTAAAAATTTAATGAATGATGTCTTAAGAGTCTGAGAGCTCCTCAACTGTGAATATGCAAAACATTTATAGGTTGAGTTGTAATGGTAGGAATCTCCTGTAAATATTTTTTTCATAACGATCCTGGCAATTTGTGAAGAAAATGTACAAAGGATGGTTAAGTACACTATCTAAATGGTGGAAACAAAACATATAAACTGCACTATCCATGTGTAAATGTGTAATTTGTTTAAGTATATAGTTTTATTCAGGCATAACTAATTGAAGCTTTAACTACTGTATGTACTCATTTTTGATCAAACTGCAAATAACAGAGACCCTGTCTAAAAATGCACATGCACCAGGTCTATGTTCCCATGTTTATTTCAAACAAAATGTACAGACCCAGATATGCTGGTACATTATGCAAAATCTTATATCAGGGTCTAATGGCTCATGTACCTCGACAAGACTTTTTTTCTTTCATATTGCTCTCTCTCTCTCTCTCTCTCTCTCTCTCTCACACACACACACACACACACACACACACACACACACACACACTTCTCATCCAATATTACCTATACTCATAACAAGGTACATAAGGTGAATTTTATTCCTATTTATTTAATGATTGGGTTCTGGTTGAAATATGGCAAACCTTTAGAGTCTGTAATGCCCGACCTCTTGGCAAGTGCAATACGATGTACAGTTATAACTGGTTTAATAATAACCTGAATCTTGCATACATTATTTCAGGTTGTTTAAATTGTCACTGGAAACAGCATGTGTGAGAAATGTGCAAATTGGTATAAAGGTTCATTTCAGAAGTGACTTTCTTCCTAAGTGATTTCTAAATTGGCCCTCTGCACAATCAGGCAGCTAACCTGAGAACAGGTGTAACCATCAAAACACCGAAGACAGGTTACTGTTCAGTGGGTCAAAAGAACTTCAAAATATATCTGTTGTAAAGATTTTACAAAAGCTGTCTTGATGGGCTTGAGATTGAATTAATGAGCCTAAAGGAAGAACAAATCAAGGTACTACAACAAACACAAATAACAGTGTCATGATGTTTAAAAAAAAGTTTTAATCATAAAACCAGATCTTCTACAAAAATGTTAAGAGAAAATTCTCAATACACCTCCAGTTAGACAAAAACATAGAACACAACTCCTTAAAAGTCAGTTACCTGATTTTACTGGAGAGATGATTTCTGCCTCTCCCATAATTTCTTCAACAATATAATCTGTGGGTGTTTTTCGGCCAGATGCCACGGACTTTTCCTCCACTGTTGTATTGGATCTGCAGGAAGAATCTAAACTGGAAGACCCTGCATCACTCTGACTGTGAGTCTTTTGAAAACCTGGAGAGAAAAAAAATCCAAACTATATTACAGCTAGTTAAAAACTAAATGTTATACACAGCATTCTAACCTTATTCCTTTTATCTATTTATAAACCATTTCTCTTCTATTACCGTATATACTCAGGAATAAATGGAGTCCATCTACAAACAACGTAAATCCTGATTTGCTCTCACATAAGGTGCCTGCGGATCAGGGTATACACATAAGTATTAGTATTAACACACTGATTAGTATTAACACACTGCAGAAATCCAGATCTGCCAGCACATTACACAATGGTAAATCTGGGTCTGGGTAGTTTACTTTCAAACTTGACTTATAAATGAGCATATATATTTCTTAGTTTGATTAGGATTTTTAACACAGCTTTAACAATTTTTCAGTCATATCGCTACGGTGTCTGCAGTGAGGCAGTTTATAGTGATGTCTAGCACTGGGGCATCATGCAGCAAACATGTAGCATGATGTCCCACCCAGTCACATTATCCTGACACCAGGTCGACCAGTCCTAACATTAATTAACCTCTTAATGCTGAGTGTCAAGCGAGGCAGCTGTTAGTACCATTTGTTTAAGTCTTTGGTATGATTCAGCCTGGGATCGCACCCACCCACCTCCTGCTTCCCCGGCGAACGGAGCGGTTGGGCATATACATATATATAAATATATACACAGACACATACATACTATTTATCAGGCATGTAATTAGAATAAGGATGGCAACATACATGGCTTGCTAACAGCAGCTTCAGGGTTGAAATCTAATGATTTTGCAGACTTGACTGGTGTTGACTGCTTCTGCATGGTACCTTTCTGTCTGGTGTTCTTCTTGATGGACTGTGGGAGTTTGGAAGTGGTTGACCTGCAATATATTTCATACAGGAACATAAAGTAGATTAAAAATGTTTCCATACAATACAGATGCTTCCATCAATATGATACAATTAAAGGGCAGTCTTCTAAATCAAACAGAGGTCTGATTGCCACTAGATCTTGGCAGAATATAGCAAATACCAAAACTACCATATATACCCATTTATAAGTCGTCCAACTGAAAACAATACATACCCTAATCTGCCATATTATATGTAGCAGTGCATTGGGATCTATGCTGCTTGTGCCACTGATTACTCCTAAAAAACTGCATAGACCCAGATCTGTTGGTACATTATGTACTGGCAGACCTGGGTCTATGCAGTTTTCATAAGTATTCAACATATAAGTGAGTATATAAGGTAGGTCTTCTAAATGTCAAGTAAATTTAGTTTAATCCATTAAGTCCACCTAAAGTTATAGTGTCAACAATAATTCTAAAACAAAAGGTGTAGGGTATACCCTAAAGACCCGTAACTATATCAGATTTTGCTGACAAATGGTGTGTGTGTGTGAATGAATGCATTTGTTTGTGTGTGATTTATTTGAATTTTAAAGCAGCTTTAAAAAAAGTTCAGTCATATTGCTATAATTTCTGCAGTGTGGCAGTTTATAGTGATGTCTAACACTGAGGCATCATGCCAAAGACATGCAGCATGATGTCGAATCCAGTCACATTATCCTGACACCAAACCTCTTAATGATGAGCACCTAGCAAGTCAGCTTGTTAGTACAATTTTCGTAAGTCTTTGGTATTACACAGCTGAGGTTCGAACCTGCAACCTAACATATCTGAGGTAGATGCTCTAACCACATGGACATCAGAGTGGTATTGACAAATGGTGAAAATCACACGTAATCTAGATCTTATATACCTGTAGCATATTGTGTTTTAATTAAAAAGAAATCCATGGAGCTAAAGAGAAATTTGTGATAAATGTGACGTGTGTGGATGGACATGGATGAAATGAAATGCACCCTACATAGATATGGCAAGACCATAAAAAATCTGGAAGCCAATATAATTATAAAGAAAAAAATATGTCAGGATATGTTACAGAGTTACCAAAGTACAGTAATGTGACAGATGGTACCATTAAATAACTTTCAAATGACCTAAAACACATACCATATTTTATTACTTATAATTCCACTTCATTTGCAAACTGCACAGACCCAGATCTGTCATCGCATAACGAGACAGCTGATTAGCACCTATGCAGTTTGTTTATATGATTGACATATGAGGGTCTATTTTGTTTTATTGTTGGACTCCACTTGTACATTAGTAAATAAGGTAATCTTCAAGTTGACAATTATAATACCTTCAAATTTATGAAGTATGCAAGATACATTTTGCCCCTGTGAATAATCTATGCAAGATACATGTGTACAGCGAGTGCACTCACTATTTATGACATCATTAACATCTGCCATGTTTTAGTATTAAAAAAACTAATATTTTAATAAATTTTAACCAGTAATCTAATTTTCTGTTGCAAAATTGAACTTACTGTTCTATTTCAAATGGTTCTAAAACGTTTTAAAAAATGATCTTTTTAAAGTTATATCAGTATCAATGAGACGCCATATTTTCCGGGAACACTATTTCCGATTGAGAAATGAGAAGCAAAATTAAGGTGTGGAATAGGGAATTCCCACCCTTAAGAATGGCATTCATGGGCAGGAATTCAGCAATTTCTCTTTTTTGATCAACAGGTAAATTTCCCTATCCCACACCACTCTTGAGATCAGAATTTGTGGGATGGAGCAGGGAAAAGCAAGATTCCTACCTAAAAGGTCTGATCCTCAGGTGGGATTTCACTATTCTACGCAGTACACAAGAAAGAATCATTGAATTTCACCGATCTGCTCTTGCAGGCAAGACAAAAAGGTGCAGCAACTGAATAATGAAGCTCATTTAAACACAACTATTTTTAAATCAGGGTGCAGGGGAACAGTTTTAAATTAAACAGAGCCCCGTACTCCATACCATTTTGTCCAAAAATATTGAAATACAAAACTGACCTAGGTTTTCTTAATGCAAAGCACTGTACACAATTAATCTGCCATCAAATTAAAATTAACATTATTCATTCAAATGCTACTTCCGAGAAATGAAATTTGTGATGGACACACAAGAAAGATATGATGAATAGACAGGAAAAACTGTGTGTCTCTTCCCTCGAAGGCAGAACCAATACAAAAGAAAAAAGACATTGCACTGGTACTCACTGGGTATCTGCAAATGTATATACTTATGATGAAGAGAGATCAGATATAGAGAAATTGACAAAACTCTAGAAAACATAACTTGCTTACATAACTGCACATAACATTACCATAAATGTTGAATATGCTTTACTGCTGAACTGAACTACGAACTGCCTCATCCTCTTATGAGACAGCAATTAGCTGATAATGAAAAAAAAACGTAAGGCCTAAATGAATCTAGAAATCTTTTAAAAGACCTACATGGATTTGAGTCATGAAATTATATCAATGATATAATGACTTCATCATTCAAGTTTGTTCTTACAAGTATCGCTCACCTTTCTGACAACTGCCTAACAGCTGAATGTATGAGTAGGTTACCAAGAAATCACTGTAAGTCGAATATATTAAAACAAATGTTTAAATATTTCACTACTTTATTTTCATCAATATCTGATCATCACCACCAATTTGTCCAATATTGCAAAGTTATTATATAAACAATGAAGATGGCAATTTGAAAATGTAAGGTTTTTGAAACCTAAATGTTAACAACTATATCACTTTCTTTGCACCTCTGCCATACTGACTTCACCCAAAAAATTGCTGGCCATCAAAGGTTGGTGGTTGCTGCCAGGTTCTCCAATTTCCTTCACCAAGACAGCTGATTAATTCCAATTGTAAAGTTATGAAGAAATTGTTGTGCAATTAATACAAAAATAAAATTGAACACTAATTACAGTACCTTGGAATCTTCTTGTCTTCAAGATTAAGTCTGCAGTTATCTTCATTCAAAAGATCTGAAGCACGTTTTCTAACTGTTGCTGATACTTCTTCTGATAACTGCTGTGCAGCCAATGGTGTTGATACTGTCAAGAAATTATATAACTAAATGTGGTTATTCCATAACTAGTTATCATTTAATGGGATTTGCCATACAAAATATGGTGTTAGTAGTGAAACGGCATTTTTTCCAGAGACCCACCATTTGGCAAATTCTGTTAATTTTGTTTATTCCTGAGTCTCTTGATGGGACTAGTGCTTAAGTGGTCAAAACAAATTCCATGAATCCAAGATAAGAATGTTTCTTATTTCAGTTATTTGTAACTGCTCAGTGACGAAATCATCTCTGATATTCTTGAGCAATAAAAAGATTTTCATGATGTCTGCTGTGGAAGCCATACTGGATACAATTTTTGTTTAGGACCAACTAGACATCATAAAACCTCTCTTGGTGAAAACCTTATGTTAACATGACTGTCAATTCTGGAAGGTCAGTGACAAGATTTTCAAGATGGCTGTCATGGTAGCCATATTTAGATGTTTGATAAGCTTCATTTGCATTAGGATAATTAGACTTGATAAGAAGAAAGATTAAGTAAATGTAATAACAAAAAAGTCTAACGAGGTGATCTATGAATGAATATGAATATTTCTATCAAAATTTCATTAGTCTACCTATACCAGATTTTGCTTGTTGATGCTACAGACCCTGAGACAGGTAGTTTTACAAGTGAAATGCATACAAATGTAGAATGCAAATAAAATGCACAATGAATGAAGGTGATAACACAACTAAACGGATTAATGCAAGATGAAGGACATGGAAAATATAAAAGCCAAGTTCTGATCATAGAACAATGAATGATAACTTCAATGAAATGCAAAAACACTTCAATAATAAATTTGAAATCTATTGACCTGTATTTTGTGTTACTGCTTTATTTCTCCTGTCTAATGCCCTTTTGCATAACAATCTGGGTTCATATCCTGTATTCTTTACACACACTAGCATTTTCAATACTTACAATTAAATTGTTCTCACAAATACCTGATGTGACAACACCACTACATATAGCTGTATCTGTATAATTTTCACTTGAACAAACTGAATTAATAAATAAACTTAACTGACAAATATTCTACAAATACAATTTTATATTTACTGCAGCTGCAGGGCTAAATTTGACAAAATATCTGCATCATTTGAATAAATACAAAACAGCTTTGTTATGTGAGAAAGCTTGCCAGTAGCTTCTTGTGGGTCGGTGGTTCCCAGGTTCTTCCTCCACCAATAATACTGGCCGCCATATACAGCCTATTGTGTGCTGAAAAATGGCATTAAACCCTACAACAACAAATACAAAACAGCTTCATATCAAGATACTCTTTGTCAAATTTGGATAAATTCAGTTAAGTGAAGTTGTTTAAAAAATAGTCTGTTTTTAGTCATTGCTACCTGATAACTTAAGAGATAAACAGATTAAGCTTAAACATTTGGTCTTATTTCTTTACATGACTGGACAAGTGTTGTGCAATGTTGAGTAGTGGTGAATCGATAATTACCTTCTTCAGGTGTCTTCTGAAGGCAACTACCTGGAGGTGTCAACTGCCCAGACACAGGTGTAAAGGACAAGGTAGGTGATGGTTCCATCAGCCCCAGTCCCACAGACTGAAAAAAAAACACACCTAGGAAAATAAATGATATACAACTACAGCTGTTAATGAAGTGAATCTCCTGATATCCCTGTTTATGTGGTATAAGACAATTTTTTACAAGACTGAATTCATTATTTTTGCTACAAAAACAATAAATTTAAAGACCTAACCAAAAATATTTTGTGAAAATGATAAGACCCTTTCTGCAATCAATGAATTTCCCCCTTCTCCAATATACAAATTTAGATAGCAATAAAAATATTATTTTTCACAAAACCATGAAAAATGACAACCACAAAAATGCATTCATCCACAGTATTTAATACACCCTATATAAGTGATCATAGTGACCCAGTTTTGGTGAATGACATATTTATTCCAAAATGCAAGTTTATATGCAGTGGTCAATAGATAGCAGAATTAGACACTTTTTTTTATGAATGGCTAGTTAACCCTGGAAAGTAGATTACAAAAAGCAAATTCAGGTGTGAAATTCACCTTTATCCCATGATACATTATCATTCCAAGTTTCATTTAATAAGCTATATATATTGATATAAACTGTTAATAAAGACAGGATGGATTAATGTACACTTGTAAAAAAATCAAAATAAATCTAATATACTGCCCACTTTTCAAGGTACTGCAAGGGACAGAATGAACACTGTCTTTATGGTAAGATTCTAAAAGGAAATAAATATGAAAGGTATCACTTGGGTATTAGAGCAGACATGTCTTTCAAGTTCAAAATACTTGATCAGTACTGAAAGTTGTGGGACCAATCCAATCATGGGGCCCCCAGAGAACTTATGGGTATGGTAGAGGGCTGCTCTACAGCCCTTTGTGGTAAAGACTAAACCATATTCTTTGTCAGAAAGAAACAGAAGAAAAGCCATAGCTTCAAAGGATCACATATAGGATCAATATATTGTGCCCTCCACATGATGTCCTAACCTTAGAAATCAAGTGGGCAACCTTGCTCCAAAACGAATCTTGGCTGATAAATCATTTGATATAAATCAGGTATGCTGGAAGACAATCTCAATTATTATGCAGTAGGGACTATCTATGCTGCAAAATAAGATCCGATAACTACCTTGGGTAAAGGTGTCAAAGGGTAGCCATGTACTCACCCATTCATAATTACCCAGGTAACAAAATTAGTTATGGGGTACCCATTTAGTTCATGTAAAAACAAAAACAAATGTTTACAAATTTAGATCAAAGATTATATCTGATAACATCAGGAGTGAGTGCGACATAGAATAGTAAGTACAGTTCAAGGCTGATGTCATATAACGAATGCGACATAGAATAGTGAGTACAGTTCAAGGCTGATGTCATATAACGAGTGCGACATAGAATAGTAAGTACAGTTCAAGGCTGATGTCATATAACGAATGCGACAAAGAATAGTAAGTACAGTTCGAGGCTGATGTCATATAACGAGTGCGACATAGAATAGTAAGTACAGTTCGAGGCTGATGTCATATAACGAGTGCGACATAGAATAGTGAGTACAGTTCGAGGCTGATGTCATATAACGAATGCGACAAAGAATAGTAAGTACAGTTCGAGGCTGATGTCATATAACGAGTGCGACATAGAATAGTGAGTACAGTTCGAGGCTGATGTCATATAACGAGTGCGACATAGAATAGTAAGTAGAGTTCAAGGCTGATGTCATATAACGAGTGCGACATAGAATAGTGAGTACAGTTCGAGGCTGATGTCATATAACGAATGCGACAAAGAATAGTAAGTACAGTTCAAGGCTGATGTCATATAACGAGTGCGACATAGAATAGTGAGTACAGTTCGAGGCTGATGTCATATAACGAGTGCGACATAGAATAGTAAGTACAGTTCGAGGCTGATGTCATATAACCCTGATCCATCATAGATCTCCATCTACTAATCTTATATTTTATATATGTGTGACCTATTGGCTATGTGCATTGGACAGTTTCCTTATTTTCTATTTATAGCAACTCTACAATGGCATGTTTCAAAGAAAAGTGATGTTTATCTTGAATTAGAAACAATGTGTCACTGATTAATTATAGTTTTGAAGAAAAAAACATGGTACCAAATATTAACTGAAATGGGCTTTATTGATGTGAAACATGTTTGTTATATTGTTAGATGAAAGGGATTTTGTTAAACTGAAGAACATGATCAATCAGGAAAAGGACAAATTAATAGGGCTTTACAAAGTTTGAAAATGGAATTCTAGTAATAAATAAATTATCAAATTGTTTTATATCAGTATTCTCATGCTAATCCATATGGATTAGGCAATCTGTGACAAGAATGTGAGCTAACCGTCATATCCAGGCAAATAGCAAAAATAAACGAATTTTTCATAAGGTTTTCTGTAATTATGGCATGCAATATATAGATTACTCTTTTTATGCTCAGATTATACTTTTTTGCCTGTCATTTTAGTAATAATTACGCTTATACATCTCAATGGGTTCACATGTATAAACATACAACCAAACAGTTCATGGTCACATTCAAAAAAAGTTCCCTTTGATCAGTTACCCAGGTATCTGATCATTGGGATCATGAGTACACGGGTGACTTTTTCTAAACTTTTGACATCTTTACACTTGAGGCACCATCCAATCGGACCACAGGGGTAAAAAGGGATGCTATTAGGATGAGACTCTTGTAGAAGTCTTTAATCTGTGAAGGACATGAGTTATTATTCTGAATGGTAGGGAAAACCTAATCCCACTTCACTGGTTATCTGGTCTGGAACTGGATAGGCATAAAGACTTCTTCAACCTCACAGCAAGTAACTTCTACCACTAGCCTCCTCCACAGTTGAGAAAGTCTCTGTCACAGACTGGTGCAGAAACCATTCTAAAAGAACCATCCAGCCTTTTCTGGATATGCTGTCAGCCAAGAAAGTTATTTTGCTTGGAAAGTGATTATCTCTGATGCTGTTCATCTGAGAATTAAAAGGTTTCCATGCAGAGACATGTTTTTTAGCATCTAAGGTATGCCACAACCAACATAATATCCATGGCAACCACAACACAGCAATGTTTCATCAAGCTAACATACTCCTTTAGTAATAGAAAACAAGCCTATATTTTAGGATGCTGATATAAAAAGATGTCACCAAAGACCAGAAGGACTACTAGGTAAGCACCAAAGTTCAAGACTACGGCCCTGGTGTATAGAAAATATCCTTGCTACCACCTAAATCCATCTAATCTGTTAAGATGAAAATTATGTTTAACTCTCAATATATTATTTCGATAAAAGTACCTTCCCTTACCTCTGCTAGGTGGCTACTGGTTGCTAACCAGTTTGAGATATGGGATACATAAGCAAGGAATTGTGGGAAATTTGGGAGGGTTTAACAGTAATGTAATCTGATAAGTATTCTTAGGGAAAAATAATTTACTACAAAATTTCTCTGTTGATTATATTCCCTATCACATTAAAGTTAAGAGAATAGGAATGAGTAGGAAATGCTAGAGAATCTACCATTAGCATCCTTTGAGGGAAGATTGGATGAATTCTATATTATAAGCACAGACTACTACACTAATATAAAAACAGCAGAACCTATGGTCACATTTTATATAACATCTACACACAGATACAGAAAAAGAGCGAATTTTCCAAATTGTACAATAGTTAGCCAACTGAGAGATGAAAGCATTCAAAGGGATGATTCTGCACCAAGTGGTGACAACACACCACATCCTATCAGCTGAAACGTTTTCTTCATGTTTTCCTAACAAAAGTTTAAGAAGCTTGTCGGCATGGATGAACACATGGAATTGTTGAATTTTGTCTCAACTTTCCGGGAAACATCACTTGGTTGGGTAGGTCATCCTGCCTGGACTGAGAGGGAATATCAGAACAACTTACAAGTCTGGACAATAATTTTCTAAAAATTTATTGGGATCAGAGCAGTTAGAACAAAGGCATAGACACTCATTCCATCTCAAGTTACTGCCAAAGCATCCATGGCCAATGCCTCTGGATCTAGGTAGGGAGAGTTGAAGGTGGACAGCTTGGGATTCCATCTGGTCTCATAGACACCTATCACTGGATAACCCCAAAGTGTTTACAAATATACTGAAAGACTGACAAGCGATGGGATCACTCAGAGTGCAGTCTCATCCCTTCATGACTGTAGACTGACAATAATAATGAGTCTACCAAGAATGTTTCTGATCTGAATTGTTATTCTGTGCCAAAAGCACCATCATTGAAACTACAACTAGGGTGCAGAAGTTGGGTAATTTGGTTACCCCAACCCTGTTCCTGTTTGAGGAAGTCAGTGACCAATACAGAATTGTCCAAAATTACCAGGATCACACTCCTGTACTAATAGTGTCTCCAACAACAAAAATAATACATTACCACCTTCATGTCCAAAAAGGCTAATATAAAGTGCCTTTTCATCAGGGCTACAGTTGCTGACTAACGTGCTGAGGTAAGTCCCAGGCTGAACAATCTGGTACCCATACAAACTGACTTTTGGTTTGGTTTTCTCCTGAAGAGTTCCTGCTATAAGTCATTGTTTGTCATGCTAACTTAAAAAAATTCACAAGCCATGATTGAAATTCCTCAAGCCTCCAATTTCCACATGCCTGAAATGTCTAACACAGAGTAAGGTCTTTTGAATGAGCCAACATCACCAAACCAGTCATGACAGCAGAAGTTAAATCACTGGTTGAGCAGTGTATAATAGCAACAAAAACCAGATTTACTACAGATGAAAATAGCTCCACCACATACAACGCAAAACTCATGTGCTGTTGACAGTATAATGAACGAATCTTGCCAAATGATATTCTATTAAAACCATTTTGAGAATTGTCCACATTGATTCAGAACTCTTCAATTTACATTCATGACTATTTTACACTGACCAACAGTCCACAGAATGTATATGATGGACTAGAGACCAATTAAATTTACAGCTGTCTGTTGGAATACAAGCATATATTAAGGATATGAAAGAACACTTTATGGCAGACAAATGTTTTTGAATACAATGAAAGTCTTCATTGTAATGCATTTATATCATGTTTTAAGTAAATTTGGAAGGGAAGAGGGTATAAAGAAAGTTATTACCAATATTTGGTTTATTAACTTCATAATCAATCTTCCACCTCTCTGATTTACTACTGTGACAACTGATGTATAGTTCTATTCACTAATGTATACTCTATATAGTTCTATACACTAATGTATACACTATATAGTTCTAAACACTAATGTAAACACAATATAGTTCTATACACTAAGTGTAAACACAATATAGTTCTATACACTAAGTGTAAACACAACATAGTTCTATACACTAGTGTAAACACTATAGTTCTACACACTAAGTGTAAACACAATATAGTTCTATACACTAAGTGTAAACACAACATAGTTCTATACACTAGTGTAAACACTATAGTTCTACACACTAAGTGTAAACACAATATAGTTCTATACACTAAGTGTAAAAACAATATACATCTATACACTAGTGTAAACACTATACAGTTCTATACACTAGTGTAAACACAATATAGTTCTATACACTAAGTGTAAACACAATAGTTCTATACACTAAGTATAAACACAATATAGTTCTATACACTAGTGTAAACACAATATAGTTCTATACACTAAGTGTAAACACAATATAGTTCTATACACTAAGTGTAAACACAATTATAGTTCTATACATTTGTGTAAACACTATATAGTTCTATACATTTGTGTAAACACTATATAGTTTTATACACTAATGTAAACATAATATAGTTCTATACACTAGTGTAAACACAATATAGTTCTATACACTAATGTAAACACAATATAGTTCTATACACTAGTGTAAACACTATAGTTCTATACACTAGTGTAAACACTAGTTATATACACTAGTGTAAACACTATAGTTCTATACACTAGTGTAAACACTATAGTTCTATACACTAGTGTAAACACTATAGTTCTATACAATAGTGTAAACACTAGTTCTATGCACTAGTGTAAACACTATAGTTCTATACACTAGTGTAAACACTATAGTTCTATACACTAAGTGTAAACACTTATAGTTCTATACACTAATGTATACACTATATAGTTCTATACACTAGTATAAACACAATATAGTTCTATACACTAGTGTAAACACAATATAGTTCTATACGCTTTTGCTTACACTATTTAGTTTTCTACATTAATGTTGATGCATATGGTTCTATACACTGTTTACATTATTTAGTTCTATACACTAATTTATAAACTATATAGTTCTATACACCTTTTACATTATATAGTTATAATCACTAATTTATACACTATATAGTTCTAAACACTAATGCTTACACTGTATAGTTATAAACACTTATGATTATACTATAAAGTTCTATACACTGTTTATTTACATTATATAGTTCTAATCACTAATGTATCCACTTTATAGTTCTATACACTAATGTATACCCTATATGGTTCTATACAATGTTTAAATTATATAACTCTATACATTAATGTATACCCTATATGGTTCTATACACTAATGTTTACACTACAGTTCTATACACTACTGTATACAATATAGTTCAATACACTAATGTACACTATATTGTTCTATACTATAATGTATACACTATAACTCTATACACTACTGTATACACTATATAGTTCTATACACTAATGTACACAATACATAGTTCTATACACTAACGCAGTGGTCCCCATCTTATTTGTGCCTACAGGCTACGAGTTTCTACTACTTACAAATTATTATATACATTGCTTCTGATAAGAGTTTATAACCTGTATGTACATTTCCTACTCATATTATGGCCTTCATTATACATTATAACTTCTGTAAGTAAAACTTATAATTTTGATTACTAAATTAAGAAGACAAAAACATGGATAATCAAAAAAAGCCTTGGCGGATGCCCATAGGCATTGCGTTGGGGACCACTGCATTAAAGTATACACAACATAGTTGCTTAAAACAATGTAAACAGTACACAGATCTATACACTAAAGTCTATGTATAGTTTTATACACTAATGTATTAGAATGTTGATATGGTATTGTGTATTCACGATAACACAATGAATTAACATCATCTTTCCACTGACATGGAAAACATCCAAGTCATCTTCAAACATTTATTCAACAGAGAATATATAAATTTACAAGTGACAGGCATAATAACAGCAACTTTTAAACTTGAAACAACAAAATCTCAATAATGATATCTTAACTCATTAAAGATATACAGAACACATCAGACAATATAAATCTACTTTACATCGTAAAATATTTAACAGGAAATCTCACTAAAGAACATTGATGAATCCATTTCTTCACTGTGAATTGTACAAAATATACAACAATAATGAGAGCAAAGAGCAGTCACATTAAGCAATATATTCCACACCTGGTTCAAGACTTTGAAAGAGATCCCTTCTCTCAATGCCTAAATTGGGAGATGTAGCCTTTTGCACTTTTAACTTAAAGAAAATTTACTCCATACTTAGACTGGTATGGGCGTATCATAAGACTGTTTAAGTTGAATGTTTAATATTTTCCTGTTAAAATTAACATACTTTCCACCACTTTAATAGACTTTTTTTCTAAAGAAAATTATACTGACTTGAAAACTTGAGTATAATATGCAATGTCATTTGTGATCAGAGCCTTTCCAAATGAATAACATCATCAATGACTAAACTGCTGCATTAAATAATAAAATAATCACAACATTTTTGACTGGTTTAATGTCTCCAAGAAGGTGATAATCATCATATTTCAAGTCTGGGCTGTGCTCAGTTTCTGTGTAAGTCTCAGTCAATCCCTCCTTATGATTGCACAACAGGCTGGGAATCGGATCTGGGTGCGATCCTGAATCAAACCAACACGGCTCAAGAGTTTATTTGGGGCTTCAATCATGTCTGAAAGGAGGGAAACAGGAGGGGATGATGACTGAGACCCAACAGATATGAATGGGGGAAAAAAAAGCACAAAACAACTAAGAGTAATCACTGGCTTAATTAAATGACCGAAAGAACTACAAAGCTTAATAAGACATAAACCACTGTTGGAATTTTGATTCTGTATATACAGGAATTTTCAATGCTGTTTTGAATGTTAAGATGGCTTGCCTTGACTGTATGGAGAAAAGTGTTGTAATACTTGCAAACATCTGTCAATTTTTCCACATGAATTTAATAGAGAGTTTTCATATGGAAAAACCCAAATGACATACAAAACATATCCTCTGATGCATCTGCTTGTGAAGATAACAGCTTATACGACACTTATTCTTACATGATTTTTAAAATTAGGCTGGTAATTCTGGCTATCTAATATGTGTGCGCCTTTATGACATCAACTGTATTCACAATGTCAAGTACTTTTTGTATTCAAAAACTATTTTTCGTAGATATCTGGTGATAATGTATCAGTAAAAACAACAATCACTTGAAGCACTTGGGAATGATTTTAAACACTTGGATGAAAACTACTAAATAGATACAAACATACATATACATCAAGTCCAACTGCAAAGTGCACGGACTCAAATCTGCCAGCATGTGGCTCACTTAAAAATCAGTGTCGTGATGATGACGAGAAATTATACAATGAATTTAGTATTACTACTCACCGTCAAACGAATGCTTTTAGGAGTAGCATGATCCGCATTTTCTCTTTCATCTAACTTTGCACGTAACATTTCTATAGAAGACTTTAGATCAGGAATGCCATCTGCAAGATGTTTTCTGCAAAAGAACCAAGTAGGGTATAAATTTGATCAAGTCAGGTCTGGATGCAGACTTGTTCCTACCTACTGTCAAATTCAAGGAGTCCCATGGATTTAGGTCAGTAATCTGAGAGAATGATTAAACATGTATTGTCTTCACGACAACAACAAAAATAGACTCTTTCTTTTCTGTTTATACCAATTCAAGAGGAACCTGATTATTTCTTGCATGGGTCATAACAAAAGGCCAACGAGGACCTGATATCACTCCTGGAGAGTCAACATATATCAGTTTGTGAATGAAAATTCACTTACAAAAAGAGTTTTCATTATTCTGGTACAGTTTTCATTATTCTGGTACAGTGTTTCTAATAGATGATGGAATTTAGTATTTTAATACTAAACATGCTAAAATAACCACTAATTATTGCTAACTTCATATAATGTGCATTGCTATACTCTCCATAAGAGGGCCTGAAGGGAGAATAGTCCTTGACTAATGAGTCACCCTCTATAAATAAAACATTATTATTATTATCATATATTAAGATCCACACCCAAAAAGCTGCAGTGGCTCAGTAGTTAAGGTCATGGACTCCTGAAAAGATGGTTGGAGGTTCAATTCCCACCAACTGATCAGCCGTTCTCATTACAAAAATGCAAGGATCTCATCACAATCAAACTCATCTGAAGTCTTGATAACTGAAATTTACATAATAAATCTAGTATGTATGTATGTATGTATGTATGTATGTATGTATGTAGATCTACACACACACATATATATATATATATATATATATATATATATATATATATATATATATATATATATATATATATATATATGAGGACTTTGTATAGAGCCTAATCTTAAGAAGCTCTAAGTGCTTTACAACTATAATGCGATACCAGTCTCACAATTTTATCTTATCCTTTGTTTAGTATGATTATTTAAAATGTTGCATACATGTACTTAGTTTCCAATTATTGCATTGCATTGAAATGGTCCCTCATTGAAAGCACATGTCGGCTCTGAATGAGATCAACCGACATTTTTTTCATCTATTCTGATGATTATTTCAACTCATCACTATGTTTAGAGTAATTGTTAGAAACTTATGTATTATTAGATGATGATATTTTATGTTGCCTTATTTGTTTACAGTGTATTTAACCAAATAGTGCCTCCCTGAACGTGCTCTGCTACTTTGTAATGGCACCATTGTTTCCAGCCATCCATGTTGCTGAGTGAGAGTTGGTAACATTCCCGTTTCTAATCCAAATTGGAGAACCTCGAATGTCTCCACTGGTTATGTTTGTGTAAACATTAGAGGTTCTTCAAGGGTACAAAGAGTATAAATATGGCTCCCCGTCGATGCAGACGAGAGACTGGCAGCATTGAAATCAGAACCTTATGTCTACTTTCAGACCATAATTTCAAAATTCTAAACCCAAATTTGTATCAGTCATGACTAATTTTATTCAGGTAAAAACCATCTCTGAAAGTATTATGTTATTATAATGAAAAAATTTGGATTCACCCAGATTTCGATTTATAACAATTTTGGATTTGTCCAAAATTTGAATTTGCCCAGATTTTGATTTATACAAATTTCGGACTTGTCCAGATCTTGAATTATCTGAATTTTGGATTTGCCGAAAACTCGAATTTGCCCAGATTTTTGTTTACACAAATTTAGAGTTTGACTAACTTTCAAAATTGCCCAGATTTTTGTTTAAAGGTTTTCTTTAATAGTTTCTATAAATGGGGCTAGTACCAGTCTCCACAAAAGAATTTTACTTTGATGTTATAAAAACATAAACTTTATTTTATAAAATTTAGTTTATAAAACATTTATGCTAAAATTGTTGTTTCTTAAAGTATACATGAAAAATTGTTTACTAAGCAAACAATCTTGTTTGCTTAGGTTGTATATTAAATGTATGGTCATGAAGTCAAATTATTATTGTGTATGTCAATGTACTTGTGAGTATTCAAAAAGGGATATAAGAGAACACAATAAAAAGTCAAACATAATTTAATCTGTATTTATTTATATCATATATTTTCATTCTTCTCTATAGTCTCTTCTGTTGTTTTAGCCTTTTATTGAACAGAAATATCAACACAAACACCACAACAAAAACGATACATTCATTTCACTTCAAGCCAGTACCAGGTGAACCCAGAATATGACTTTGTGAAGAGCCTAATCTTAATGATATTACTTTTTTTTTTAACCCACCATGAAATTAGAAAACAGAAAAACATGCTAAACTTATTAGGTAGGAAACATTATTAAGTCTTTAAGCTTGTTTTTGCAGTCGAAACAGGTGAGTTTTAAAAGCACACTTGAAAGGGATCATTTTATCTTTGTGTCTAATTTCAGTGGGCAATTTGTTCCATGCTGCATGGCCCTGGTATGCAAAAAAACATCCAAATCACTGCATAGTAGGAATAATAAGTATACAATTGTCAGAAGAGGAGTGCAAGTATCTTGCTGGTGTGCACACATGGGTGAGGTTACATATGTATGTTGGACTGGAGACCATCAGTAAAACATAGCACAGAGAACAAATTTTGTATTTGATTCTGGATCGAATGGATAGCCAGTGTAGGGTACAGTGCAGTGGGGAGGTTTGCTCTGATCATGGTACTTTAAGGATGAGCCAAGCAGCTGTGTTTCGAATGTTTTGAAATTTCTAGAGTAGATACTGAGATGAACCAGACAGAATTGAGTTACAATATTCCAGTCTAATGAACACAAAAGTATTTAAGTGGCATCAACTGAAAGATACTTGTGAATGGAGCTGATGTGTCTCAGCTTAAGATATGCAGCCATGCATTTGTTCATGACATGTTGGTGCAATGTGAGAGTACTGTCCAGAGTAACACCTTGGTTTTGTACTGACTGTGTGAATTTAATGTTGGTATTGCTGATATTTTTTTGTTTGAGGTAAAGGATGTAAATAAGAAATTCTTTGTGTTGTGATAAGAATGGCATCAGGTTTATCATCATTCATCTGCAGCTTGTTACAAGTCATCCATGATTTCACATCAAAAATGCACCTGTCTTTTCCATGGATGGTAGCATCAACTTCAGTTTGGTGGCCAGATTTGTATATTTGGGTGTCATCAGTGTACAATTGGTGAAACACTGGATGATTATCTATGACACTTGAGAGCGGCTGCATGTATAGAATGAAGAGAAGAGGTCCAAGAACAGACCCCTGTGGAACACAACATTGATCTACTGGGCTGGAGTGTATTCCATTTGCATATACAATTTGTGTCATGTTGACTAAGTAGGACTTGAACCACAGTAAGGGTGTGAAAGCAAAATACATGCTGGAGACGGTGAAGTAATATATCATGGTCTATTGTGTCAAATGCTGCAGACAAATCAAGGAGGGTAATGACTGTAATCTTTCCGCTATCCAAAACAGAGAGAATGTCATTAACTACTTTCAGTACTGTGGCAAGGGCGATATGCAGACTGTACATTGCATAAAAGACTGTTTTAATTCAGATGAGATATAAGTTGCGTTAGAACAACTTTTTCTAAGATTTCTTATATAAATGGGAGATTAGAAACTAGATGGTAGTTCTTTAAATTGTTATGGTTGAGTGTTAGTTTCTTCAGCAGAGTATTTACAATGGCAGTTTTGAAAATGATGAAAATTCACCTGATGAGAGAGAGGTATTAATAACATCAGTTAGTGAAAGCAGTATTGGATCTAAGCACTCAAGCAGCAGTGACGTTGGAATTGAATCAAGTTCATGTGACTTTGGTTTACTCTTCAACATGACTGTACGTACAAAATTCATAAAGACAGGTTCAAATGTTGCTATTGGTTGCTGCTAAAACTCTGTATCGCAACTGTCCGGTGACGGCAAGTCAATTGAAATTGTGTTGTCAAGCTAATCTCTAATGGTATGTATCTTGTCACGGAAGAAATTTGCAAACACACACACACACAGATATATATATAAGGCCTCTAGGATGTTCCTGAACAAGTCTAGTCAATCAGATGCAAGATTATGTTATTAATACACATGGATATCAGTCAAAACTGAACTCACTTGAAATCTTGATAACATAAAAAAAAAATTAAAAGTACTAAATCTGTTCAGATTTATGACCGTTAAAGTGTTGATAAGTTTATGCAAGAACATCTTCACGATGAATGGCTACCACTCATAACTGATCTCATCTGAGATCTTGGTGATAAAGGCATACAAACCAAATCTGGTAAAATAATTAAAAAACTCAGCCAATTACTTTCAAACTCACCTCATTATCATGCATGGATGTTCATAATCAAACTCGTCTGAGATCTTGGTGATAAAGGCTTACATACCAAATCTGGTCAGAAATATGACTTCTAGCCGATTAGATTAATGCATTAATATGAATAGGTCTCACTCATAACTGAACTTTTTTGAAAACAGGACAATATAAGCTTATATATAAAATCTAATTAAAACTATAGCCTTTCATGTGTTCACAAGCCAACCAATCAGGTTCCTCACTAAAATGCATGAATCTGGTTCATAACTGAATTTATTTGCGGTCTTGATGACATAGGCTTACATACTAAACCAGGTCAAAATGTGATGATTCACAAGCTCAACCAATACAAGATTATCTCATTAATATGAACGCATATCACTCAATACTGAATTAATCCATGATCTTTATGATACCAAAGCTAATGAAATTGTATCAAAGATAAGGCCCTTCCAGTGTGTCCACAAGCTCAACCAATTAGTAGCATAATAATCCAATTAACACGCATGGATCTTGTTCACAAACGAAATCATCTGGAATCTCTATGAGTCTTTGGAGTGTTCACAAAATCAACCAATCAGATGCAACAAACACTTTAACACATTAACCCCTGGAGGATTTTGCTGGGATGATCTAAACTTTCTAAATCTGATCTTAAATGAATCAAAATAAAGTCTCTACAGTATTCAGTAGCAATTGTGGATAGAATGGATGGCTGATGCACCATGGATAAAATGCCATAACATACAGCTGACTTGGGTTTTTAGCCATGTAGTCAATTAAGGCAGCCTGTAATGTTATAGAAGGCTTACCTAAGGGTCTGTGCATTTGTCAGATAGGCATGCTGGGCTTGTACTTGGGTACTGACATTATGAATGCCATCATCAAAACTGGGGATGCCAACTGAAATAAACAGTAATATATTCAAATATACAAAAGGGCTTTTAAAAGTTATTTCACAGATAATGAAACTTCGTAATTCAGATTTTCACAAATATTTACTATTGTTGATTTCAGTCTTATATCGCTATAATTAAAATATAACTAGTATTTGAAAACCCCCATAATGTAAACCGATGAATCTGCGAGTGAAAAATACTATGCTACCCTACCGTACTTCAATCAGCCATAACTTTGAAAGTAATTGTAATTTATTACTAAAATGTCACAAGTGGCCATCACTTACAGATATATACATGGAAAAAAAATCATGGAAATAGGAGATGGTCACATGGGAATCTCATGGCGACTTGGCATGGAAATGGAATGACCCATTTTTAACTCCTGTGTGGCTTTAAATTACATTTGATTGTGAAATAATAGGAATATTCTCTCTGTCACTTTAACTCAGAATTATTTAATGAGTTAAAACTTAATGACATGTAAAGTATGTAATTTTGGAAATTAAACAAGAAATTCAAGTGGACCTAATGTTGCTCAAAAGGTTTTGATTCTACAACCTAACATTTCATTTTGTTAACTTATCCCTATGCAAATGATATTCTGATTTTTCAATTTAAATCTTTTGAAAATTACTGGTTCAAAATACTTTTCAATGATAGAGGAAAGTGGATGGTAACTAGGTGTTAGTAAGTATGCAGATGCTAACTAAGTCAATTAGTAAGATGACTTGGGTACAGGATACCTTGTTGGATTTTCTCAATATAGAGATGCAGACAGAGGTTCCACAGTTGAATAACACTCAGAAGGTTTAGTTGTCCCCCCTGGTATGTATTGTCTACATGTCTCTGAAATGGAAATAATTAACTATAACAAGTGTTTGTAAAAATCATTAAAAAAATATAATACTTTTCTGTTTCTGTTGTAAATTTTTTTTAAAAATTATAGCTTGGCAAGAAAAAAGCAAGTTCTATTTTGAACACATGTAGACCAAATCAAAATCATATGAAGATGGCAGTATATACTTTTACAGAACAGGTGACTAACCCTATCAGTCATATTAGGAACTGGGCAGTCTTAAGCTGATAGTATACTCTATATTGTTGCACTTGTTAAACAATGCAACTTTAGTCAGCTAATTTTTAAATTTACTTTTAACTGTTACTATTGATTCACTTTTACTAATGGGATATTAATATAAAATTTACTTCTCACCTGTTAAATAACCATGAATTCACTTTTACTAATGAGATACTAATTTTAAATTTACTTCTAACCTGTTACATAAACAAAGAATTCATTATTATTAATGGGATACAAATTTTAAAATTATTTCTAACTTATTACTATTGATTCACTTTTACTAATGGGATAATTTTCATGGATTTCATGGCTGTTACAAACCATGCATCTGAAAAACTTAAGTGAAAAATTCATCTAATGAGAAAACAGGATGATAAATTCTACCTATCCACAAAATTTGAACTAAGAACAATTTTATCATAAATTATACTTCTCATATAATCCTTACACAATCACATTTATGATAGGAATTAACTTTCACTACCTTACAAATTCTGACCTCACAGAAAGACAAAACAGCAAAATTCTTATATATCTGTATACAATATAGATTATAATAATAATTCTAATGGGAAACAAGCTTGTTATGTTAGGAAAGTCCATATACATGTGTACTCTTATACTGTAGTTACGTAGAAGCCATCTTTTCTAAAAATACGGTCTGTGGGTTTAATTGAATGTTAATAAAAACGAGAAAACAAATAATTGAGTTTTTGGGAAGGTGGATATACCGAAAAAGCGTATTCCATATATGGTTACGCGTAAGGCATAATTTAGGAAAAAAAAGCGTAATAATTACACCAAGAGCGTAATGGTTGGCATGTATGTACTAAGGGAGGCAACTCATGTAATTCAATAGATGTTGCAAGAACAAGGCACCAATACATCTGTTTGATCTGCCATTGTTTAGCAAAGAGTTATATCATAACCTTGGCTAGTGTTAACGACTGTATGCTATATTATTGTGATAGCTGGACATCAACATCAACATCAACAATTTTAAAAAAATTCTCAAAGCATATACATATAGTTACTGTGAGTATCACTGATTTGTTGACCACCCCAATGTTCTATACCAATATATTTTTGCATGTATTGGCATAGGTAAGATCACAATTCCTTCATGAATAAACAATCAACTGCATATTACCTGCATACGGAATAAACAATCAACTGCATATTACATGCATACTGGATAAACAATCAACTGCATATTACAGGTATACTAGATAAACAATTGGGAACAAGTGCTGATGAAAGCAAAAAATAAACTTACCATTGAATGAAGAGAGATAATACAACAATACTAAATTTTCAAATAGATGGAAAAATTGTATATGGGTAGTACTTAGTGATATGGATACCATTTTTTTAAATATCTACTTTATTCAGTTGGGAAACATGATTTTCTTGACTTTTCTAGAGGGCTGAATTAGGAACTAGTGGAAGTAAATTTTTAATGGGTAATGTGTTCAACACAAAAAATTATTTGCCTTTTGTTATCTTTTTTGTCTCTTAATCATCTTTTTATTATTGAGTTTGAATTCATTAGTTAGTATTTCGTTTTTACTTGTTCTGTATGCCTTGTTCTTTTGAATTAGGAGTCTGAAGCATAGATATGGTTCTAATAATGAGAAATAACAAGATAAATGAAAGCCTGTATACCAAGTATACTGGAAAACCAACAACAACAAATAAAATTTCTAGCCGTATAGACCAGATGCATTAAGCGTGCATATACATTTACATGCATTTTTAATCTCACAACTTACCCTTCTTATTTCTGATTCACACTCCCTCAGCAACATATCTGGAACCTTAATATTGATATCAGCAGAATCAATCTTGTGTTTACTCAATGTTTTCTCAACAATGGACTCGATCACTTCACGCTCTGCCTTCTTTGACGTATTAAAATCTTCAAACTGCTTCCACATGTCGCGAACCTGCTGAACCCTTTGTGCTCTCTTAAGAGACCTTGGATCAAAGTCATATTCAATTTGGTTGGACTTGTGCCTTTTCACCATGGGACTGAAAAATAAGCATCAAATTGGTGACAGTTAAATGACGATTTACATTAGCAAATTTAATTTCAATACAAATAATTCAATTAGTTGAACTAATGTCCTCTGGTCTTTGAAGGAAGTATGGGAGCATATTTTTTAAAGGAAATGGTTTGGTTTAGTGCTTTATGGAATGGATCACATTTAGGTTATTTAGTGCTGAGTAAAATGTCTTGCCCAAGGACACACCATGGCAGTTGACCCATGATTGTCCAATGGTAGGATTCTAATATGGACCTTTCTTCCTTTTAGTCCAGCATGCTAAACACAAAGCCATCACAGCTCCCGTGTATAACGAATACAACTACTGATGTCACAGGACACTGACATCAAAATAACAAGTCTGGTTAGGTCTCATCAACAATCAGCAACTAACAAAATGCTAGTCCAACAGGGGCCATAACTCCACCAAAACACTGAAATAAAGAAGTTGTTCATCAAAATCCATGCCAGATAAACCAAAGCAATGCTTCATAAAACAAATTCCTGAAATTCCTCTATCGTTTGAAATAAAAGTGAACTGGTACAACAGAACAGAACCCTAGATAACAAGTATATTTGCCTATTCCATACCTAACAGACTAAACATACACAAAGAAATTTTTAGAATGCATGAAAATTATGCAAAACCATTTATTTATTTAGTCCAAATTTGTCACTGTATACACTGCTTTATTTTATATAAGCACAACTCATGTTTTTCTTTTAGTGGCACATTAGATTTCAAGTCAGATATTGTGAATTAAGAAATAATACAAATCTTTATCTGAAATAAAAGTTCCTAAAGATTTTTAAATTGCAGCTCCTAATGTCTCTCTTGTTCTTCATTTAAAAATAAACAACATAATTTTAAAAAATAATCGACATGAGTGTTTTTTCTTTGCATCTTTGCTTGATTTTGCAGGGTTACTTTTTTTGTGGTATTTTCCCGGTTTGTACATATGGAGATAAATAAAAAATTTCATAAATTTCATCGTTTTACAGCATCTATTATCATTTTAACAAGTTAAAAATGAAGTTACTAATTAAAATGTATCTGTCCTACTTCATCTGTTCATTATGTTAAATTTAGCTGATGCTGCAAATAATAATGTACGACTTTTAGATATCAAATCAGCTGAGACATATATATAATCATCAGTCTCTTGACCTAGTGTGGTCGTTGAGGCACTGTGCTGCTGAACGTCTGACCAGTTCCCTCCACTTGTCTCGATCATGTGCCAATGCCTGTGTCTCTGCAAAATTTTTCCTGGTCCATTCTGCAATGTTGTCACTCCATTTTTTTCTGTCTACTTCTCTTTCTACCACCTTGGACACTAATCTGCAGTACTGTTGTGGATAGACTGTTGGCTCTAGTGACATGGCCATAACGTTTCTGTTTTCTCTTTTTGACAGTGGTGAGGAGGTCTTCATAATGACCTACTTTGTGCCTGATAGTGTTACACACTTCTTCATTTGTGATGTGGTCCACGTAGGAGATGCCAAGGATGGTTCTGTAGCATCTCATTTCAAGTGCCTGGATTTTTCGTTGTAATTCTGCTGTCAGGGTCCAGGCCTCACATGAATACAGAAAGATTGAGATAACTAGTGCTCTCAATAGTCTGATTTTACTTTTCAGACAGATATTCTTGTCTCTCCAGATGGGTCTTAGTTTTGACATAGTTACCATTGTTTGTGCTGCTTGTGACAAAATTTCTGCTCTTGATCCCTCTTCTGTGAGTATGGAACCAAGATATTTGAATTGGCCCACTGTTTTCAGTTCCTGTCCTCTGGCTATAGTCTTGGTTTAGATTTGGTTGCCACTATTTGTCATCAGCTTTGTCTTCTCGGCACTTATCTCCATGTCAAATCTGGACATACTCCAACTGTTGTCTTGAACCAGTCCCCCACAGAACCTTGAGCAATTACTGCAATGGTAGCCTTGGCGTACAGCTGCTTGATGGTGTTGGTCAACTTTTGACCCATATTGTACTTTTTCATTGTGGCCCACAATGCCTCATGCCACACTCTGTCAAAAGCTTTTTGAAATCTATGAACACATGATATATGTATTGTTGATGTTGTGAGTACTTTTCACAAAGAACCGTATAATTGAATATTTGTTCTGTTGTCCTTCTTCCACTCCAAACCCCTGCCTGTTATTCAGCAATTATTTTTTTATATTTATTTTTTCTGCTTGTGGGTGCAGTCTGTTCAAGATGATCTTCAGCATCACCTTACTAGCATGGATGATCAAACTGATAGTTCTGTAATTGTGGCACAGCTGGAGATTGCCTATTTTGTGGAGTGTTATAAACAGTGTCTGTGTCCACTGAGTTGGCCATTTGCCTGTCTGCCAGATCTTGTTGCAGATTTTTGTTAGTAGCTCTATCACTGATTCCCAGCCATTCTTGATAAGTTCAGCTGGGATGTTGTCTACTCAAGCTGCCTTCCCATTCTTCAGTGCTCTTATTGCTGACTCCACCTCTTCTTTAGAGAATGGGGAAATCATCATCATTTGTGGAGTTTGGAACTTCAAGCACCTCTGGATATCCTGTGGATGAATGGTTGTAGAAGTCTTTACAATACTAAGTCCATCTTTCTGCAACGTCACTTGCTTCTGTGAGGCATTTTCCATTTCCGTCTTGAATGGTACTGACTCTTGGTTGCTTCTGTCTGGTGAGGTCTTTCACAATTTGGAATGCCTTTTTGCTGCTATTCTTTATCAGACTGCTCTCTATTTCTGTGCGCTTTTGTGCAATCCAATCTCCTTTTGCTTTCTTCAAGTTTTTTTCTGATATTATTGTTTATTTCTTGATACTCCACTGCCCCTGTTGTGTTTCTGGTGTTTTTTAGGTTTCTTCGGGCATCACACAGATTCAGAATCTCTTCTGTAACCCAGGGTTTTTTCTTTGGGCGATGGAGGCCAATATGTCCTTGGCAATTGTTGTCATGACTGTGTTGGAAGTGTCTGTCATCACTTTAACATCAACATCCATCACAAGGAGTGGAGCAAAGTTTCCTCCAATTGTGGCTTGGAATGACTTGCAGATGTTAGGGTCCTTCAGTTGTTCAAGGTTGAATTTGAGCCTGATTTTCTTTGGCTTGTTAATTTTCTTCAACCTGTTACGTATATTTGATTTAATTTATTTATTTTTTATTGTCAGATCCAAATTTGTCATATTGGGTTTTAAATTCATTAATTGGGAGATTTTTCTAGAATGTCTCTATGACCTATGTACTTTACGGGTGGAAACCAGATGTTGACCTCATTACCTCATTATCTGACCTTGCTTCAGATTGATAAACAGGCCTTTAAAACAATTGGTTAATTTCAAGGACATCTTTATATTTTTAGTTATTGGGGATGGTTTTTCTTCTGGATCATTCTATTTGTACGTGACTTGGTGAAGGTAGCTTCTTTCTATGACCTTCCAGAATCACATGATTCCATTTTGTTTACGAGGGAATTATATATATATATATATATATATATATATATATATATATATATATATATATATATATATATATATATATATATATATATATATATATATATAGCTGTGTTTTGGAAGCTAACATTAGTAGAATCTGGGCTTTTAAAGTTTATAGTTGTGTTTTCTGTTTGAGTTATAATTTTAATTACCTTGTACTGGACATTGTGTCAATTCATTGAAGCAAGAGGATTTATTTATTTATTTGGAGGAGAAAACATGTGCTCATAATTTCATTTGAATGATAATAAAACAAGAACTGCTTCATGTGACAATGTCAGCCATTTTGGATTACATCGTCAAGATTCGAACCTGGAACTATTAGAACATTTATTTATCAGGACTCTTGCAATTCCATTAGTGGATTATTTTGTGAATTCTTTATTGGATTAATGTTAGATTTGATTCTCTAAAACCGTAAGTTTATTTACTTTATGAAAATAACTGTACTTAATAAATTCATTGTTCAAGTTAAACAAGCTTGTTAGTTTTCACTCTTTCTGTGTTGCTGCTTATTCGAGCCTAAGCACGTAACAAACCTTACTCAGAAGTTCATAATGACGAGGTCATGATCACTCCCAACATCAGCATCTGGGAACGTTCTTGTTTTTGCTCTATTGATGATAGATCGGTACCGGTTTTGAACCAGTATGTAGTTGATCTGGTTATGATGGGTTCCATTTGGTGCGTGCCATGTCCAGCATCGTGAAGCTTTATGTTGGCCCAGGGTGTTGGCTAGTACCAAGTTGTTGTAGCTTGCGAATTTGAGCAGCAGTCTCCCTCTTTCATTGGTAACCTCATTGCAAGAAGGTCCACAATGATCATCCCAGTCTTTTAGAGCATATTTGCCAACTTTGGCATTCCAGACTCCTTGGATAATGAGGATGTCTTTTTTTTTTTTACTTACCATGTTTATTATACCCTGGAGTTTGTTGTAGAACTCCTCTATTTCTTCATCATCAAGATCAGTAGTTGGAACATAGACTTGGATAATGGTGATGTTAAAGGGGGATGCTTTCAGATGAATGTAGATGATTCTGCTAGATATGGGGTGACATTCAAGCACAAATTCCTTGATGGCTTTGTGTACAATGAAGCCTACTCCATTTATGGACCTGTCCAACTCTCCACTACAGTATAATATATGCCCATCTTCAGTTTGGTGTTCTCCTAGGGCTTTCCATCTTACTTCACCGAGTCCCAGTATGTGCCATGTGTAGTGTTCCATCTCATGTGTCAACTCTTGGAGTCTTCCAGTTTGCACTATATATATATATATATATATATATATATATATATATATATATATATATATATATATATATATATATATATATATATATTTAGAAAATACCTTGTGTAAAAAAATTGCCATGTGCAGGGTCCATGATTTAGACATCTGAGTGAAATGACTTCTCCAACCAGCCAGAATAAGGTAAAATTTAAACAAAAGTGAATGCTTAAACTGATTATTAATGCAACGTAATGAAGCAAACGTGAGTGGAGGAATGGTGCAAATAAATACAAGTCATGTTTAGGCTAAATGATCGAGGGTGCCTACTGATGCCTATTTTTCTGAATTAACCCACCCTCCCACCATGCATGTGTCATTTTCTAGAATATGTGTGGTAGTATTGAGAGAACAAACCTTCCTCTGATGAGTCCCTTTTCTGCAGCTCTTTGTCCTTCACCTCTTATTTCATATTCAGTATCACGTATGTCTTTTGTCAATGATCTGTACTCTTTTACAACCTCACTGAAAGAAAGAAAAAAATGAATTGCTACAATAAAGGAAAGAATATGACTTTAGTGGAACACTGCTTCACCTGTGAATTGTATGTTTGTTCCATCTGATGACTTTCAAACAGTTTAACACATGAACTTAAGACAGGGTTTATTGCATAAAGTTTACACTGATAATCCCTTTAAGAATCACAAATATATCTACATCAAAACTCTCAAAACCGAAAACCCTGGGACCAAAACAAATTTTTGGCTTTGAGAGGTTTACAGTTTACTTTGTTTTCAAAGATTTGAAAAAAATTCTTTTTTAAATGCTTTTGTGACAAGAGAGAACATAATTATGAGAACGTCAGTATCTCTGTGTGTATGAGTGTACAAAATTTAGAAAGCTGTACTTTTTACTTTTTAAATACATAAGAATAAATAAAAAATTAGCTGAAAAACATATGTTGCTTTTTAAAACCACATCCTGTCATATGAGTATAGTTGTTCAACACTGAAATACAGTCCTCATCGCAGAAAAACATTTGAGGGATCTGATACATTTATAACTTTACCATAAGTTTAATAGATTATGAATGATACTCCATGATTTTTAAATATTTGGTATAATTTATAATGATCACAGTTCATGAGTCAACTGTGTGAATCTGACTTTTAGAATACTGTTTTGTCTCCATTGGCAAAACATAAAAAACAATGCCATATCGTGACATGCCTGGTTAATATTTTATTCATTTTTTTAATAAATAAAAATATTCTAGTGATCACCTTACATTATACCGAATCCTTGTATCCCATGAACTTGCATCAGATCACCTCTGCATTATATGCCATCTGAACGTATCAGTCCCTAACCCTCCACCTATATTTGTTACTTAGAGAAACCTCCATATGATAAATAGAACCAAACAGATATATGACATCCAAGAAAACCTAACAACTTGCTTACATCCTACAGCAGAACAACTCGATAACTGCCTGCATTCATTGCTTGAAAAACACACCTCACCCACCAAGTGCAGAGTATCAATTCAAAAGTGTTCTCCATGGTATAGCAGTGTTAAGGACCAGCTTCGCACTGCTAAAAGAGACCGCCATAAAGCGGAGATTCTTTGGTTTTCCACCAGACTCACTATTCATAAGCAAATATAAGAAGCCGCTAAGAATAACGTCACAAACATAGGCCATTTAGGCAAATTATCCCAATACAGTACTTAGATCATGGAGAGTTCCAGCTGCAATGAGCTCTTCAAGATAACTAACAAAACCAATATCATGGAACAAATGTACATCACTTCCAACTAATTCTCACCAGTAGACCTTCCCGACCTGTTTGCAAATTTATTCCAAGACAAGGTACAAACCATTAGAGATAAGCTTGACAACACAATTTCTATTGACGCATCGCTACCATACAGTTACGATACAGAATTTCAGAAACAAACATTGGGAGCATTTGAACCTGTCTCAAGGGATCAAGCACGGACAATCGTGATGAAGAGACAAGAGTGCACCAAAGTTATATGAACTTGATCCAAATCCAACATCACTGCTGCTTGAGTGCTTAGACCCAATATTGACTTCACTAACTGATGCTATTAATACCTCTCTCCCATCTGGGGAATTGTCGTCATTTTTCAAAACTGACATTGTAAAGCCTCTGCTGAAGAAACTAACACTTGACCATAATGATTTAAAGAACTACCACTTAGTTTCTAATTATCCTTTCATATAAAAAATCTTAGACAAAGTTATTCTAACCCATCTTATATCTCATCTGCATTCAAACAGTCTTTTTAGCAATGTAGTTTGCATATCTCCCCTGCCACAGTACTGAAACTACTCTTCTGAAAGTATTTAATGACATTCTCTGTTTTGGATAGTGGAAAAATTACAGTCCTCAACCTCCTTGATTAGTCTGAAACATTTGACAAAATAGACCATGATATATTACTTCACCGTCTCCAGCATGTATTTGGCATTCACAATACAGCCTTACTGTGGTTCAAGTCCTACTTAGTCAATATGACACAAATTGTATCTGCAAATGGAATACACTCCAGCCCAGTTGATCTATGTTGTTGTGTTCCACAGGGGTATGTTCTTGGACCTGTTCTCTACATCCTAAACAATCAGCCGCTCTCAAGTGTCATAGATCATCACCCAGTGTCACACCAATTGTATGCTGATGACGCCCAAATACACAAGTCTAGCCACCCAACTGAAGTTGATGCTACCATCCAAGGAGTAGAGAGGTGCATTTCTGATGTGAAATCATGGATGGCATGTAACATGATGCAGATGAATGATGATAAAAATCAGGCCATTCTGATAAAAAGACTTTCTCATTCACATCCTTTACGTCAAACAATAAATATCAGCAACACCAACATAAAATTCAGTCAATTCGAAATTTAGGTGTTACTCTAGACAGTACTCTCACAACGCACCAACATGTCATGAACATATGCAAGGTTGAATATCTTGAGCTGTGACGCATCAGCTCCATCTGCAAATATCTTTCAGTTGATGCCACTAGAATACTTGTGTGATCATTAGAACTTTCAAGACTGGATTACTGTAACTCAAATCTGTCTGGATTGTCTCAATATCTACTCGGAAACTTCAAAAAGTTAAAAACACAGCTGCTCGGATCATCTTTAAAGTACCACGATCAGTGAACACCTCCCCACTGCTCTGTACCCTACACTGTCTATCCATTCGATCCAGAATAAAACACAAAATTTGATCTCTGTGCTATGTTTTATTGACGGACTCCATTCTAACATACGTATCTGGCCTCACCTATGTGTATACACCAGCAAGATACTTACACTCCTCTTCTGACAATTGTATACTCATTATACAAACTCTGAAAACGAAGTCATATGGATAACCTTCTTTTGCATACCAGAGCCCAGCAAAAATTAGACACAAAGACATTGATCCCTTTCAAGAATGCTCTTAAAACTCACCTTTGTCAACTGCAAGAACAAACTTAAAGACCTAATAATGTTTCCTACCTTAAATATTTTCATCATTTTTTGTTTTCTAATTTCATGGTGGTTGTTTTAGCTGTTTGTAGCTATATCATTATAGATGTAAAGCGCTTAGAGCTTCTAAAGATTAGGCGCTATACAAAGTCCTCATTATTATTATTATTATTATTATATATAACTTATTAATTAACTTATTAATTATTAGTATAGATAATGTACTAAGCATTCAAGCATTTTACTAAACCTGCTCAATTAGATGCACAAATCAATTTTATGAGGTTCTGTTTTCTTCATTTAAATTTTTACCCCATTGCGAAAGTAGTAGTGTTGGCAATGGAAAACAGGACAGTCGGCCAACCAGAAACACATAATTGTGAGGGTTGCCTTAGCTACAGACTGAGATACTACATTAAAATGTATATTTAAAGTCACCAAGTATATTGGTAAGAGATAAAAAAAGAAATGTTAATATATATATATATATATATACATAAACACACACACACACACACACAGTGGAACCCCGCTATAACGTGGCCCACATTAACACGAATTCGGATAAAGCGCGATCGCAGCGTGGCTCCCAAAATTTCATAAATGTCTTAGCACATGACTTTTTTTTCTTCTTCAAAGTACATGAAATAGTATATTAAGAATTTATTGCCATTTTCTGGAAGAGATTGCATATGGTGAAGAGATCACATTTGAATTCAAATAAAATATGATCGTGGCGTGGTAACTAAATTTTAAATATATGTACGTGTATTTTTCTCATACAGAGAATTTATTTTAATTTTAAGTAAGAGAAAAATAGTGTGTAAAATGTTTGTTATCATTTTGGGGAAGAGTTCGCGTATGATTTTTAATATTATACCATTGTGGCATAGCTTCTTAAATTTAACAATTTCTCCAGGTTCTTGAAGTGTTATGCAAAAAAAACCATGTCTTTGTGGTTGTCTTCAATTAATTCTGTATACAATCGTTGCTCAAACAATAGCCTATGTGTGTTTCTTCTTGAACTGTACACACAACCAAGCAGCAGACAATGCGGTGGTTGATAAAAGTTTGTCACAGTTTAATAAACATAAAAAAATTAAAAAAAGCTGCCAACATGTTTTCTGGGTTTGGCAGTGTTATTAGACACAATCAGTTGACCAGTAAATAATGTCCGCTCAGAGTTCTCACTAGGATTTTAAAACTTGGAGTCCAGGACTCCTAATTTGGTAAAAATAGGAGTCCCACCTGCAAAAGTTGCAGTGCCCAGAAACATTCTGAAGCGACTAAATGGCCATTAAAATGCCCGGAATAAACAAATACAAAACTTTTATCAGTTTTACATGTATTTCTTTGCAATTATTTATTATTCTTTAAAACAGTATGTATTAAAATCATGTACAAATATATTCTGAACTACAATATAGTTCACTTTCGTCTATGTTGCGTTTCGCAAAATTTTCTGATGCTTGGCTTCGCTGATGTAGCAAACTGCGATTCTGTTTTCCGTTTTGGTGACAAAATATACCATCTGGTGATATTTGTGGCGACACCAATTTTGGCTGATAAAAACCGTATATACAGTCTTGCGTTTGGAGTAGAGAAAATCAAAGGCACCATGACAGGAAACAATGTACTGGAATATATTGTTAAAATAACAAGTCCTTGTCTCATACTGACAAACCACCCTAACAGTGCACTGTTATATCATAATCCACTAATGATGATATCTGGCCATATTACTTTATGCAACTGACTAGTTAAAATCCAAATCCGCAGAAGGCGGAAACGTAAAATGAGTACAGTCAAGCAGATGACACTAATTTAAAAACAAATACCAGATGGAAGAAGAAAAAATACGTTTGCTGACACTTCAAAGAGAACTGATTACCTTTGAAGCACTGATATATACTAAACAAATAAAACAAATCTGTTTCAATGTTCTACAATTATCTGAAGTTGCCGCAGCAATAACAAACAGGTATTTGTTTGACCCTTCAACTGGAGCCTTTAGCGGCGCCATCATCAAAGTAAGCCGACGACCTTTGCTCAAAAAAAGTCAGCAAAAACACCTCAAATAAAAGCATTGCCTCATTTTTCACAGCGATTAGAACATATTTATTGTGTCGCAAAACTTTCCTGTTTGCAAAAGAAGAAAAAAAAAAAAAGAAAGAAAAAACGTGCCTACGGAGGACTTGTGCATGGGCGATTTTCTGCGTCCCGGACCAAAAGTTTGCGTCCAAATACGCGTAATTAAGCGTTTCCAAGATCTCTGCCACTTTACTAGCTGGAAATTGAGAGGGTCTGAAATTGTATATGCGTTAAGCTAAAAAAACAATTATAAAAGTGACTTGTGAACATTGCAGGCCTACTGCACTTAGTTCTCAGGTTTTACATGTGTATGGGGTTTGCTTATGAACTCGTTATTAATTTCCTTTTTTAAAATTTATTTTTAAAAATATTTTACCGTTACAGAAAAGCTTCACAAACTGAAGTCGTTCATTGCACTTTGCACAAATAAAAAGTTTAGCTTGATTTTGGGGAAGATATTGTTTATGAATTCTAATAAATATGATGTATAATACGATAAAGTATGAGAAATAGTGTGTAAAACGCGGCTTCTGAAATGTATTAATTTCACTAGGTTCTTGAATTGTTATGCTTAAATAAACATTATTGGAAATATTACTAAAATAAACATTATTGGAAATATTACTTAAATAAACATTATCGGAAATAATACTTAAATAAACATTATCGGAAATATTACTTAAATAAACATTATCGGAATTGTTATGTATTTTATCGGAAATGTTACTAATTAATGATGCAATAGTAAAGACAAGTGTTCTTTAACTGCATACACAAACAAACAGCAGACAATACGATGGTTGATTCAAGATTTTCACAAATAAATAAACATTAAAAAAATGAAAGCTGCCAACATGTTTTCTGGGCTTGGCGGTGTTTTCAGAGGGAATCGTTTGACTAGTAAACTATGTCGGCTTTTTTTTTAGCTGGAAACTGAAAGGGTCTGAAATTGTACATGCGTACAGCTTTAAAAAAAAAAAAAAACATCAGTGGCACGTGAACTTTACAGACTCACTTTAATTAGTTCTCAGATTTTATGTGTATGGTGTTTATTTATGAACTTTTCATTAATTTCTAAATTTTTTAAAATATACAAATATTTTTAAAATATTTCTTATCGTTATGGAAAATCAAGTTTAAAATTTGTATTGACATTGTTCATCCTGGAACATAATGAAACATAAACTTGCTTTGTCTTTCTTAACCTAATTTTCTGTTTTATTTTCCCATTGAATTTAGACATTTAATGATTTGTCAAAAAAAAAATACTGAATAGTTTAAATACATTTGCAATTTCTGCAGTGGAATTACAGGTTTAATGGATTACCTGCATGCCATGACGGTACTATATCAGATGGTAAGTAAACAGTGTTCTGTTCATGCTATATATTAAATTCAGACACAATGATCTTGGACAAAATTATTGCATAATCCATGCATTATGGATGAAATGTGTGCAATGACGGCGAGATAGTAAACGTCGTTTATACCCTATTCATTACATAAAGACAGTCAGGGCATTATTGATCAACGTGTAATTTTGGAGAAAAAACAATACAAATTAGTAAAACTATTTAAAGCAAAGTAATAACCTATAAATATATTATCTGTCCTTTATTTTGAATAAGTCTTATAAACTGTATAAACTGCATTCCATTTAATATTCGTCCGATAATACTCCGATTTTTTTACATTCGACACAAGTACACGTATATATGAAAATGCGCTGTATGCTGATAAACCATGCATTAATGTGATCCCGCTATTAACCTGATCCAATTTTTTGGACCCCAATTATCGCGTTATAACGGGGTTCCACTGTATGTGTGCGTGTGTATATATATATTTAAGCACTGGCAGATATGTTTTTAGTTCTACTGATTAATACAAACTGCACAGATCTAGATCTACTGGTGTATTATGTCTTGGTTTGTGCAGTTTGCAGCTGGACTTAACTTGTAAATAACTATATACATTAGTTACCCACTGTTATAAAACTGGCTCGTTTGTGACAAAAGAAACAAACATTTTGGTTGTTCTAAACAATATGTGGGTTGGGATAAGGGGTTATGTTTGTGAGTTGAGATGAGGGGCTATGTTTGTAGGTTGGGATTAGTGATTATGTTTGTGTTAAGATAGGGGATTATGTTGTTTCCACAAAAGGATTATTAATCACTGTCTTTAAATTTGTGGTTTGCCGCAAATATTAATCAATAAAAACAGGCACAAATGAAAATTTGTGAATTCACAGTAAGATCTCCTGACTGGGAAGCAATATACCCCAATAAAGTTTACTCCCAATTTATGCTGGATATAGATCTTAACTTACTTGACATAGTCCTTCCAAACACTATTGATCATCAAGGTCTCCTGGGCCTGCTCAAAGTTTTTCCTGACCAGCCGCATCATGGCACACTTGATTACCTTGTCTGCCTGGTCACCAAGGTGATGATTCTGTGAGGTCAAGGTTGGGTGCTTCAGCTGCTCCTTGTTTTTGTTCCCTGCCAATCAAACATGTTTTATAACATATTTAATGCGCAATTCCATCAACATGAGCTTGCCATGGCCTGTACTCGTTCAAGCAATATTCCAAACCCAAAGAGGGCAAGATAAATGAAATTGAAATACTGACCAGTAAAATATGTTCATGTTGGGTTTAATCTAGGGTGTGGAGGTACACACATAACAAAAGACATGCACGCATGCAAAATTGAGTGAAATGCCAAACTTTAGCCCAGCTAAGCTCAGCACAAAATCATCTATTCCAAACAGTTGCTAAGACCAAACTAAATCTATTCTAAATGGTTGCTAAGGGCAACCCAATGACAAAATAAATTGAAAGTTAAAATAAAAACAAGCATGTCAAGCATTATGTCATAGCTGCCAACCCCCGAGTTGAAAAATACTGATTACTTGTGACAAAAATACTGATTTTCAGGAATAAATACTGATTTTTTAAAATTTTAATGCATATGTAACTATACATATACAACCATCAGTAAAGTAGGACAGTGCCTTACATAATTATTTAATGTCAAAGATGCACGTGTTGCACACGTGTACCATTTGGAGTTGCACCATGTTCCATTCAGGTGCCCATTCAGAAGGTGCAAGAGTGCAACACAAACACAAGCTGTTTAGATGAGCCCTTTACACACCCTCGTTTCTTTTTCAATCATTGATTCCAATGTACCAACTTTCATTGATTATCTCAATTCTGAGATTTACTTATTGATCTGATTTCGTTCAAGCATAAAGAGTATTTTCCTTGCGATTTTAATATCTGGAAAACTTGTGCAAAATAAATCGCCAGCAACACTAGCAACTACAAAAGGAAGGTTTATTTCTAAAAGAAATTTAATAAATCAAATTTTGATCGATGTACATTAAGGTTCTCTCTGGCATTTATCTACGTCATAAGTTCAGGCTGAGCTGTGTGTGATGAAGCAGGAAGCAGATGTTTATTAGCTTTCTCGTGCTCTTGCATTGAATGGGTGCCTCCATGCCCAATAGCGAAATCACGTTACACAATTTGCAAAACGTCAAGTTTTCTCCTTTTCTGTTATGTTTTCACAAATCGTTAAAAGACGGCACAACTGTCTTTCCAGTTGTTTCTTTCTATTTTTCTTGGTGAAAATTCTGAATATTCCGCTTTCCTATTTAACATGGTTAGAAGTTAAATATTATGAAGACGAGATACAGCAACAGCGGTAACTATTGCGAAATCCAATATGGCGGTTAACGACAGGCATGGGAGCCTTGATTTCGAATGAACCAATCGTATTGTAGAACTTTATTCGTATATACATTTGATATATTCTATCAAAATAGAACTGAGTGCCCGTTCTAAACTGAAAATTCCAAAGAAATTTTATTATTATTATTTTAAATTAGAAAACGTATTTTTTGCCAAAAAAACGTACACCCGTATTCAGGTCCAAAATACGGGACAAATACGGAAAAAACGGGACAGTTGGCAGCTATGTTATGTATGTGTCTGGTAAATTTTTTACTCTTAAGGTCCAGCATCCTGAATACAAAAAGAGCAAGTATATTTAACAATGGCTGAAAATGACTGATCTAAAGTTGATTCTGCAAGCATAATGTTAACTTTTCATTCTTAATAACAGCAATGTAAGTGCGAATTTCATAAATAATGATACTGGTAAACAATTTTTAATAATGGACTCACTGACTTCAAATTTTAATAAAAATGGACTCACTGACTTCAAATTTTAATAATGGACACTGACTTCAAATTTTAATAATGGACTCACTGACTTCAAATTTTAATAATGGACTCACTGACTTCAAAATTTAATAATGGACTCAATGACTTCTAATTTTAATAATGGACTCACTGACTTCAAATTTTAATAATGGACTCACTGACTTCAAATTTTAATAATGGACTCAATGACTTCAAATTTTAATAATGGACACACTGACTTCAAATTTTAATAATGGACTCACTGACTTCAAATTTTAATAATGGACTCCCTGACTTCAAAATTTAATAATGGACTCACTGACTTCAAATTTTAATAATGGACACACTGACTTCAAACTTTAATAATGGACTCACTGACTTCAAAATTTAATAATGGACTCACTGACTTCAAATTTTAATAATGGACTCACTGACTTCAAATTTAATAATGGACACACTGACTTCAAATTTTAATAATGGACTCACTGACTTCAAATTTTAATAATGGACTCACTGACTTCAAAATTTAATAATGGACTCACTGACTTCAAATTTTAATAATGGACTCACTGACTTCAAATTTTAATAATGGACTCAATGACTTCAAATTTTAATAATGGACACACTGACTTCAAATTTTAATAATGGACTCAATGACTTCAAATTTTAATAATGGACTCCCTGACTTCAAAATTTAATAATGGACTCACTGACTTCAAATTTTAATAATGGACACACTGACTTCAAATTTTAATAATGGACTCACTGACTTCAAAATTTAATAATGGACTCACTGACTTCAAATTTTAATAATGGACACACTGACTTCAAATTTTAATAATGGACTCACTGACTTCAATTTTTAATAATGGACTCACTGACTTCAAATTTTAATAATGGACTCACCGACTTCAAATTTTAATAATGGACTCACCGACTTCAAAATTTAATAATGGACTCAGTGACTTCAATTTTTAATAATGGACTCACTGACTTCAAATTTTAATAATGGACACACTGACTTCAAAGTTTAATAATGGACACACTGACTTCAAATTTTAATAATGGACTCACCGACTTCAAATTTTAATAATGGACTCCCTGACTTCAAAATTTAATAATGGACTCACTGACTTCAAATTTTAATAATGGACACACTGACTTCAAAATTTAATAATGGACTCACTGACTTCAATTTTTAATAATGGACTCACTGACTTCAATTTTTAATAATGGACTCACTGACTTCAAATTTTAATACTGAAAATCTTTGTTTTACAATGCAAAATCTGGAATTCTTTCTTACCCACAAAGTTAAAACACTACGTACTTAAAAATATGAAAAAGCTAATCTACCAGTAATTGAAAAATGTAATTATTTAAGTTCTGTCTGATATATTTGGAGTTTTATGACACAGCAACACAGTGACCACTGATCTACCAGAGCACATGGCTCCATTGGTTGCCTTTTATGACATGCAAGAGAACATAAAGCCTACATGCCTGAGCCTGCCACGGTTTTTCTGTGTAAACACAAATGTGTTCTGTGTAACAAAATGTTATTCATCTGAAGTACTAATATTGTAAATAAGATAATAAATAATTTGTAATTCCTTTGGTAACTCTGAACCATACTTTTGGATTGATAAAAATATTTTTTTAATACCTTTTAGTGCTCAAATGAAAATTGCATTCTATAAATGCAGAAAAATCTGACTTATTAGCACAACGGGCTCACACATTGCTGCCTTAAAATATATCTCACTATCTACTGTCAGCCAATTTAGTAATATGTGTGGTGGTTTATACATGACCTCCTGCCTTTAATTGCTGCTATTTAAACTGCCCAAGGGATAGTTTTACATCAGCTCAAATCATGACAGTTTATACATGCTAAATGTAACAGGCATATACTAAAAGTCTTGCTGTGTGGGGTTTTTTGTTTTTGTGTGTTTAGATTACTGAAAAATGTGTTTTCTCGAAACATGACCAAGTTAATAGGTATGGGAGTACAAAATCATATTTTCAGCATTTGATTAAAATCGGATCTCAATTTCATGTAGTCAGTGATATATGATTTAGATTACAGGGGCTTGTATCGTTACAATTTAACTGTCAGTCATACATATAGTATAGACTAATACACTATATACATAAAAGAAAAAATATATTGTAAGCAACAATACAAGCCCCTGTGATTTAGATTCTGACATGTCAACTATGTCAACAACATGAAAATACATATCAATGCAATCCAAATGTTCTTAGGCAAATTAATTTTGTTGGTCAAGCCAAGTCTAAATTTAGAGGGGCCACGGGCATTGGGCTATCAGATAATTTTAACACTGTCTTTAAGTCCCTTTTGACCATCAAAGAGGTCAACTTACCATGTTCATTTTCCATAACCTTCTGTAAAACATGGCAGGAGAAGTAGAACAACAGTTGATAGAACTTTTCTCCACATGGAGAGAGGAACAAAGAAGCTGATATCCGAGGCATATTTGAATCTGGCTCCTCCTGGAAAAAGAAATCCATAATAATTTAATAGTTTAACTATTCAGTCTTTATACAAAAGATTTCTCTTTCTTTTCTTTTTATTTACCCTAAACCCATTACATCGCCCTCCATGTAATAACTCTGACAAACAGAACGAATGTAAATCTTTTATGCTGTTGTTGTTTAGGGTTTAATGCCATTTTTCAGCACACAATAGGCTATACATGGCAGCCAGTATTATTGGTGGAGGAAGAAACCAGGACAACACCCGGAAAGAACCACCGACCCACGAGAAAAATACTAGCATGCTTTCTCACATAACTACATTAGCCAAATCTTAGACTCGAACCCACACAGACAGAGGTGAGATGGCAGTTATCCATAACGGAGAGTGATTTAGACCACTCTGCCATTCTCGGCCCCTTAAATCTTTTATTAAAAAAATGACATCATTTCCTGAAATATTATTTACTTATGTAACAATTTATTGGAAACATTTATTTATGATAGAACCCTCAATCATTCAGTTTTTTATATCGCTGGTTGATGTTAAACTTTTCTTATTTTTAAACATCTTACCTGTTGTATGGCGCTAAATAGTCTAAAAGTGCTGATGCGCTGTTAAAATTCAAGCAAACAAACAAACAAACAATCATTCAGTATTCAAATACTCAGGACCACTTGTACAGCACAGCAATGAAGTCTCACCTTCCATGCAATCTCAAAAACTCTAAAAGACTAATAACTCAAAATAGAGGCAGAATCACTCCCGAGTTTTCATATCTCTACTGGATATGTTTTCAGTCAGTATTAGAATGGCCAAAATAAATGGTCTATCTGCATTTGAACTGAGGTAACAGAGGAGATTTCTAAAAGAGAATTTCACTGTAAAAGTTGCAGTATTCTACCTTGGAAATATTAGTTAACCAATTGCAGCATGTTTTCCTAAAATTCTGTTCCAGTTTTCTGTCTGTGATTGGCCAGCAGTCTCTGAAAAATTACAGAGAAGAAGAAGATGACATACAGTATTATTTATCCATATCAAATAGAACAGAAGATCAAAAGTATAATAAAGTGACAGATGTACCAAACATATATATGTAATTATGTTTGATCAAACCCACTGCATATCTATCAATAATAGTGATCAACAACCTTAGAAAGATAATTTCAAACAAATTTTACAAAGCAATCAATACATTTCTGTCTTCAACCCTGACAAATTAGACATTCAAATACTCAATGCAACGTTTCACACAAAACAATTTCAGACACAGACCAAAGGCAAGTAACTTTTTAAAAAATTCATAAGCCCAGACTATAATTCCACTAACCCGGATCCAAATTCAACATGCCCAAAAAGGGCTAATCTTTATTTACTATTACTCTGATACAGCATTGAATTGGCAAAACTTTAAATATGAAAAGAAATGAAAATTATATAAACTGACTCGTCTTTATTTGTCTTTTAATATATTTTCACACATAGCAATGTTTTCCTCCAGGTCCTGATGTCAGTATCCAAATACTCCAGTGCCCAAATAATTTTCAAATAAGTCTCTTTAAAAATACAAAATCAATTGCCCTGACTTAAAACTCACTTGCCTGAAATAGTTTTTACTATCATTTTGGTATATCCACCCCATCTACAAGAATTAAATTTACCATTAATACTTACCATTAACTCGAAAACATGTTTAAAATGCTGAGGCAGGTGTGGATCACATTTTTTCCTTATAGAACAGGAAATTAGGTTTCTTTTTTATTTAACATTAAAAATGTGTGATTGACACTAGCAATGAAAGCTTGATGTGTCACTTGTTTTACTGTCAAAAATACTGCCAGTACTAGTACATGTAAGTTTTGGAATCATCATGATATTAAAAAAATGTAATAAAAAAAAATACAAAACAAAATATTGAGGAAAAAAATGTTAGTCAAGTCATGCTGGTGACAACATAAGTTAGCAAATCTGACTTCCATTCCACATCATCTTCAACAATGCAGTATATTTGTTTGTCATCAATTTATTAACTTTTGATTTCTTAAGATATAGCATCCTATACCATTAAAATCAATCTTATTAAATTTAATGTCTGTGTTGTACAAAGAAGTTAACAGTGCTCATCTACCAATGAAAATTATAAGCAATGCTCCCCTACAACCCACGCTATCTGCAGCAAAATATTGTCTCCCTTTCTATTTTGAGCCCCTGTTTATGCTGGGGTTGATGTCTTTGTACCACACTAATAATGAGTTATCAAGCGAGAGAGAGAGATCTACTTTTAATTCATTTGTATTTGCTGGGTACAAATTTTCATGGATTTTGTGGCTGCTACAAACCAAGAATTTATATATCTAATGAACAATGGCCATTCTGTAAGACTACCTTCTGCATCCATTAATTAAAGTACCAATGAAATGTCAACTTTTGCAAAAGTACATAAAGTTTCTTTCTCGTTTGGTCAACTTCTGTGGAAGCTTTTCAAATCTGAATAATGGTTGTCCATATTTAAATAATGGTTGCCTATTATTGATTAATGGTTGCCCTTATATGATAACAGATGAGTCAATTTTAAAAATGCTTCATGCCATGATACTTTCCATCAAAGTTGGCTGAACTCTGTTTAGCAGTTCAAGAGGAGAATTCATTTAAAGATTCTCTTATTCTTATCCAAAGCAGCCCAATTTATGTGAACAATGGATCAGTTACAGTTCAACAATTTTTAAAGAGATTTGTCGGAATAATGTCAAATTTGATCAAATTATATTTAGTAGATCTTCAGAAGAATCATTGAAAAGGTTTTTCTCTTAGACTTTTAGATTCATTCTGTCTGCAATATCCCTCTTAAGGTCATGAGAAGCTTCTTGTGACTTACTTAAAGATAAAATCATTTTTATTAATACCAAACGTATGTAAATGCATGGAAATTAACATTTCACTTTAAACAACTTAGTTTTGGTATTTGCAGCATCATAAGACATCACATTTATTTCAAAGAAGAAAAGCTTAATACAAAAGTGACTTAATGATCCAAATCAATGGTCAATTATAGTTGAATGCATTAAAATATACTATAATGTATCTCTGTGTATCTTACATGTTTAGTTGTATTCTCATATTCTTGCAGCATGGAAGACAACTCTTTACAAGACTGTCAAAAGATCCATTTATAGACATTTCATGATTAATACATATGGCGCAATGTCAACCACAGAATCAATTTCCAAACTGCTATACTCTCTTACATACCCTTGTATCCTCAATTCCGATGACATGGAGATGCAAGCATCCTCATTATAAATGTGAGATCGTGTAAACGGGCCATGATATATTTTACATGACTGGTATATGAAACAAAAATCTACCATGGAGTGGGCTTCCAAATTAATGTGCCTCCTAATAAATCCATGTACCCTTAATTCTGACACTCCCAACTATCACATATACATACAAGTCAAATCTAACTTCAAATAACATAGAAGCCAACCTGCCATTGCGTTTTTCTATCAAAGCTTTACCACATTTATCTATTAAATCATATCAAACTGCAAACAACACAGAATCTGATCTACTCCTGCATGCTTCATTAGCAGATCAGGGTCTATATTGTTTGTTCTATCGATTATTCCTAACCTACAGCATAGAAGCAGACCTGGCAGTGCATTATGCACCAGAAGATTTGGGTCTGTGTCATCTGCAGTTGGACTCGACTTACAAGTAAATATACATAGTACAAATGTGATTTATGAATTCTGCATCAATTCCAGATACGTACATGTCCCACTGTAAGTTATGAAAACAAAGACAAAACATATGCAGGACTGATGATGATCACATTAATGCGGTGAACTGAGTCAGAAACTTGTATATATGGAATAATCAAGACATACCTAAATTCTTCTTTGCACATAACAGGGTTCAGTCGACTGAATAGAAAATGCAACACTACCTCAGCACCTCTTTTGTTGGGCAAATCAAACATGTTTCTAAAACAAAGAAGAAGAAAATATGCATCAATCATGAAGTGTGTGAAGTGTAGATTCATTAAAGCACATACAAAATTTGGAACCAATTCACTGAGCCACAGCACTGTTATCAGTATCACTGCTGCTCTAACCTAGCAGCACTAAGTCTTGATGCTTGTGCCCCAGAGTGGTTTTACCTGTTTTGGAAAATTCTGTAAACATCATGCACATGCATTATCTTACCTTAATTTCTCTTCTTATATCCAAAAAATACTCCACAAAATTTTCACCAATTAATTATTTCATATGTCTACACAGTGATGTATATTTTTCCTATTTGGCCAAGTTTTTCACAACAAACTTATACACTTTTTTGAAATTATGTGCAACATTTTTAGAAATATCAAGTCATCAGCGCCATCAGCAGCATCTTTTGATGATGATTCAATCTCAGAAACTTCTATGTTCAAATCTAAATATTGTAAAATATCCAACTGCCTAACATTTTTCTTTTGCTTGCTCAATATTTTCAAGATCAAACCCAGGAATCTCCTCATCAAAAATCACTCTTAAGTCTGCCATCATTTATGATTTTTTCATGAATAAAACGTGTTGTGAAACTGCTCTCAATTAGTAACCCTTGGTTTCTGAACAATTCACATTTGCACAAAGGAAAGTATAACCATTTCTGGCTGCTTTAATATTGGTCTGATTTTTGGAGAGAAAAAAACATTTGTAACCAATGAGAGATGTATCTAACACACATTTACCACGACTGGAGATGGTGTCGACCATTGAATGCAGTAAACAAACCATAACTACATGCGGAATCGGCCACTGAATGTAAGTATATTATATGAGATCTGTCTCTCTTTTTTTTTTTTTTTTTTTTACTGATCAATGAAAAGATGCATGAATTAAAAAAATAGTGATAAAACAATAGAACAGAACATTTTAATTTCTTGGAGGATGGACATGGATTTTTGTACATTTCAGGTCACCAAACAACTTCAGCAAAATATCTTTTATCTAATTTGTCAGCAATGAAAAGACCAATATTAAACAGCAATTACAAATGATGAGAACAGTTTGTGTGTATGTGCTTTGAGTTGTAGCTTTAACAACTTTTCAGTCATATTGTTATGATGTCTGCAGTGTGGCAGTTTATAGTGATGTCTAGCACTGGGGCATCATACCACAGACATATATCCTGATGTCCCACCCAGTCACATTATTCTGACACCAGGCTGCTGTTAGTACCATCTTTGTAAGTCTTAAGTATAACTTGACATATGGTCTAACCTGCGACCTCCTACATCTGATGAAATGCTCTCACCAATAGGCCAATGGAGCGGTTGGACTTGATGGGAATTTAAACCATATTTTCAAGATGGTCTCATATAGGTGGCAGCACATATTGAGGCAATAACAACTCTGCTTCTTATTGAATTAGTTATACTATTGTTACTCTCTTGTCTTTTTTATCTTACAGAGTTAAATCTACTCAGAATCAAGCAGTAGATTTGTTATTCAATTTCAGTTTTTTGATCATCCAATACAGAGATCACGGAAACACTTAATTACGCTTAATTTTGATCTGGGACGCAGAAAATCACCCATGCATGAGTCCTCAGTATGCACGGCTTTTTTTGGTTGCTTTTTTCTTTTGCAAAAAGGAAAGTTTTGCGGCACAATAAATATGTTCTAATCACTATGAAAAATGAGGCAATGCTTTTATTTGAGTTTCTTGCTGACTTTCTTTGAGCAAAGGTCGTTGGCTTGCTTTGATGATGGTGCATTTGTTATTGAAAACACCGCTAAAGGCTCCAGTTGTAGGACCTAATAAATACCCGTTTGTTATTGCTGCATCAACATCATATAACTGTAGAACATTAAGACTGATTTGTTTGAAGTATCAGCAAAACTATTTTTTTCTTCCATCTGGTATTTTTTTTTAAAATTAGTGTCATCAGGTTGACTACTCATTACACGTTTCTGCCTTCAGAGGTGTTGGATTTTAACTAGTCAGTTTCGTGGTTATTTTGATTATAATACAGCATACAGCAATAAGACCAGATATCAGCATAAGCGGCTAATGATATAACAGTGCATTGTTATATCCAAGTTCACTGCTTCCTGTCATGGTGCCTTTGATTTTCTCTACTCCAAACGCAAGACTGTATATACCGTTTTTATCAGCCAAAATTGGTGTCGCTACAAATATTGCCAGATGGTATATTTTGTCACCAAAAACGAAAACAGAATTGCAAATTGCTACATTGGCAAAGCCCTTTGATCCTGTAATTGATTTCATTTTCGATTGTAGCTGTATAAATATTGCATCAAACTCGAAACCAAGACACATCGAGACTTGAACAAAATGCCATTTGCAAATTTGGACAAGTATTTTGGGGTTAAACGAAAAAATTATGAAGATTTAAATGAGATTCAAAACTGTGCTTAAGTTGCTAGAAATGATATAGTTGACTATTCTGCGCATGGCTTTGAAAAGGTGTAACGTTTATGCATCTGGTTATGGAAATGAAATACATTACTTTGGAATCTTTCTGTCTGCATGTCCGTCCCCAAAAAAATTAATTTTTTTCCCCCCAAAAGGCACGTTATTGAATAATTACAGAAATGACATACTGTTGTGCAGAATTACCAAACACGCAGAATAAGCTGATACAGTTGTACATGTCAGTGTTATAAAGAATAGGGGAATTAAACTCAATGGCAACCAACAGTTCTTCTAATCTGCAAAGTTTAGAAAAAATGGATGGGATGGGACTGCAACTTTTGCTAGTGGGACTCCTATTTTTACCAAAATGGGTGTCCTGGACTCCTAGTTTTAAAATCCTAGCGAGACCTCTGCAATATATGGATTTAAAAAAAAAGAATCTGTTTTCATTAAGGAAAGTACCTAATTTTTCTTCTATTTTAAGTTTCTTTATCTGCAGCAAGTGTTATTATTTTTGTATGGTTTTATATTAAGTTCTATTTAAAACCAATTGATATTTTTCTGCTTGTAGGTCATTAATCAGCTCAATAAATATATAATTTCTGTTCAAATAAGAGTGTATATGTGAATAATTTGGAATTTTAACATAATTTTAAAAACTGTACGGTCATATTTGCAGTGTGGCAGTTAATAGTGATGTCTAGCACTGCGGCATCATGCAGCATACATGTAGCATCATGTCCAACCCAGTTACATTATCCTGACACCAGGCTGACCAGTCCTAACATTAGCATCTTAATGCTGAGTGCCAAGTGAGGGAGCTGTTAATGTTATTACCATTTTATGTCTCTGGTATAACTCGGCCAGGGACTGAACACATGACCTCCTGCATCTGAGGCAGACACTCTAACCACTAGGCCAATGGAGCAAAAACAAGAAACAGGATCAAAGATAAATGGGGTGATATCAATTAAAATGAAACAATCTTTAAAGATGAATTAAAATATCTTTACCATCCATTCCAGACAGTTTTAAACAATAAAGGTGTGCAATCAATTAAAACAATTTAGGAAATTTAAAAGATGACAAAAAGTTTGTTATTTTTTAAATTAATTAATATTTGGTCTGCAATTGATGGTAAAGATCTCTTAATTCATCTTTAAAGATGGTTTCATCAACTTTTTCTGTCCACACTTACAGATGGGGTTCTTGATAAGAAACTGGTAGTTGATTGGGTTAATGTTCTACCCACGTGTTGAAATGTTAACTCAAAATGATCTCCAGCAACAATAAAGCTAGGGTCATACATACTGCACAAAATAACATACATTATGAACGAGTATTGACATTTTGCCATAGAGTTTCATCTTTTTGCATAATCATTTGTCCAAACAATACTCTTTTTGCTACTGGATACTAATTATATATTTCTGGTAATTTCAATTATAATGCTTTAGCCAGTAAAACATATACTCTACAGTATACTGCATATTTAGACTGGTGGGAGGTAGAGGCAATTAAAAAAAAAAATTGAAAGCCTTCTATGTCCCTATAAATGTTGCTATATGCTAGTTACTTACTCATTAAACTGAATTTTATTCACTGCTTCCATGGCCTGCACATCAAACCCCAATAAATTGAGGCTTGTCACGAGCATCTTCTTCATGTCGAGAAGATGTTGACCCTCTTGTGTCATCGTTATTGCAGCATATGCACAGCGATTATACGAAGTGAATAAAGCAAGCTAAATTTATATTTAGATCATGAAAATGCTTGATAAATGGTTTTAAATCGTTTGTGCTACTTTGCCATTTTGACAAATCGAAAAACAGCTAAAACAATGACGTCTTCGAGAGACTGTAACAGTGGGACAAGATTGGACATGACTAAAATAGACTTCAGCACCGTTTTATCATCAATCCACGCTTTGGATAGTTTGCCTTGTCGAATATAACATGCTGTTGCAACGATTATTTCAGCCTCTCTGATTTAAAATGTTCCATTGATAAATGTATTAGTTTCAGAAATAAATATCCCAAAATGTTTATATTCAGTTACACGGTGGAAGCCATCTTGAAACTAGCCGCCAAAATACCCCGGATGTGGAAAGTACAAGTTAAAATGCCAATATGAAATTCGGGCACGGTATGTTTGAGTGTTAAGTTAGACTTTTTGGGAGGACTATACGTGCATTGTTGGGTTTTATGCACTTTGCATATATTTTCACTGTTATAAAATTCAAATCATTCCAACCAACGCACTTCGTTCTTTATCAAACATAATAATAATGGCAATGATAAGGTATATTCAGAAATATCTATAAAGTCAGACGTGCCCCATGTCGGAAGGAAGTTCGTGTGTAACGCCATCTGATTTGTATTTGACGCAAATCCCATGCATCTTCTTCTGTCTGTTTTAAATTATATATATTAAATTTAAAACAGACAGAAGAAGATGCATGGAATTTGCGTCAAATACAAATCATATATATATATATATATATATATATATATATATATATATATATATATATATATATATATATATATATATATATATATATATATATATATATATATATATATATATATAATTTATGAATAAATAGAGATAAACAGCTTTATTTTTACTTTCAATATGTATGATGCAAATTAATTAATGTATATAAATATATATTTAAAAAATAAAAACTAAAAAAAAAATATATATATATATATATATGACATTAATGAAGGTCGTAAAGTGCTTTGGAATTTAGACCTTTTGGATATACTGTAATTAAGACGGTGAATCCAGTAGGTTTCTTTTAGCAAACGTTCCATTTCAGATTCAGCTATAACAATATGTTGAAAGGAAAAATCTTGCAAAGTATGAGAACTATTGTTAAAGTGTACGGCAACATGAGATGAAAAAAATTTATCGATATAATTTTTTGTGTCTGATCTATGTTGGTTCATACGTTTAGATATTTGTTGACTAGTTTGTCCAATATATTGGACGTCACATTTTTTGCATGTGATCAAATAAATAACGTTTGATGTTGCACAATTAGTATCACAATGCATATTAAACGTTTCTTTTGTATTACTACTACTGAAAGAAGTACTTTCATTAATAAGAGAACAGTGCGAACATCTAGGTATATTACATTTAGTTGCTGATCTTTTTAATGTAATGACAAATACGTGCTAGTGACGGTGAAGTAATGTATCATGGTCTATTGTGTCAAATGCTGCAGACAAATCCAGGAGGGGCTTTTATGCTTACACACACACACACACACACACACACACACACACACACACACACACCATGAAACTGTGTTTCATTCCACATTACTGGGTCCTGGTATGCAAAAGAACATTGTCTATATGACTTCGTTTTCATAGTGGGAATAATGAGTATACGATTGTCAGAAGAGGAGCGTAAGTATCTTGCTCGTGTATACACATGGGTGAGGGAGGATAGGTATGCTGGACTGGAGTCCGTCAGTGAAACCTCGCACAGAGAATACATCTTGTGTTTTATTATGGATTTAATGGATAGCCAGTGGGGAGGTGTGCTCTGATCGAGGTACTCTAAAGATGATTCGAGCAGCTGTGTTTTGAACTTTTTGAAGTTTCGGAGTAGATATTGAGAAGAACCAGACAGAATTAAGTTACAATAGTCCAGTCATGAAAGTATTAATGAACACACAAGTGTTTTAGTGGCATCAACTGAAAGATATTTGCGAAAGGAGCTGACGCTCTACTCCTTGGATGGTAGAATCAACTTTAGTTGGATACCTGACTTGTATATTTAGGTGTCATCAGCGTACGCTTGGTGAGACACTGTGCGATGATCTATGACACTTGAGAGCGGCTGAGTGTATAGAGTGAAACAAACATATCCATGAACAGACCCCTATGGAACACGACAACATATATCAACTGGACTGGAGTGTATTCCACTTGCAGATACATTTTGTGTCCTGTTGACTAAGTAGGACGTGAACCACTGTAAGGCTGTATTGAGAATGTCAAATACATCTGGAGACGGTGAAGTAATATATCATGGTATATTGTATCAAATGTATAGGGACATGTTCAAATGCTCCTAATGGTTGTCGCTGAAATTCTGCATCGTAACTGTATTGTGACGACGAGTTAATTGAAATTGTGTTGTCAAGCGAATCTTTAATGGTTTGTACTTTGTCGCGGAAGAAATGTGCAAACAGGTCCGGAAGGTCTACTGGAGAGAAGCTTGTTGGAAGTGGTGTACATTTGTTACCTTGACATTAGTTTGTTAGTTATCTTGAAGAGCTCTTTGCAGCTGGAACTCTCCGTGATCTTAGTACTGTAGTGGAATAATTTGGCTAAACTGAATGTTTGTGACGATCTTCTTAGCGGTTTCATAGATTTGTTTATGAATAGTGAGTCTGGTTTAAAGCCAAAGCCTCTCTGCTTTACGGCGGTCTCATTTAGCAGTGCGACGCGGATCCGTAACACTACTATACCACGGAGAACACTTTTAATTTGATATTCTGCACTTGGGTTGTAGTGACAGGGGCTTGTTTTTCAAGCAATGAACGCAGGCAGTTATCGAGTTGTTCTGCTGTATGAGGTAAGAAAGATGTTAGGTTTTCTTGGTTGTCTAGCATTAGTTTGGTTCTAATTATCATTCGGAGGTTTCTCTTAGTAGCAAATAAAGGTGGAGGGTTAGGGACTGATACGTCCATATGGCATATAATCCAGAGGTGATCTGATGGAAGTTCTTGGGATACAAGGGTAGATCGCAAAATAGTATCATGAGGTCTATGAAGAATCCAGTCTAACATGTGACCACGTTTATGGGTGGGTGGGCTAACTGACTGTTTAAGGTTGAAAACATGAATAGAATCTAGGAGTTTTGACGTTTATGGGTTTCCAGGACAAAGTGAAAGTTGAAATCTCCAATAACTAAGCAAAATTTGAAAAATCGCTCAAAAGTTTAATTTAGCACTTCAAAAGATGTTCTATGTTTTATCATGCTTTTGCTTTTGGCTTTGGGGGAGATTTTTTCTCAAAGCCTGAGAGAAACTCATGGTGATTATGATAAATAGAATGGAAACAAACATATCTTGGTTGTAAACTATTTCTTTAAACAAATTAATCTACTACGGTTCTAGGCGGACAAATCATTTGTGTCTTGTACTGCGAGTGATATTGAGTTATGAAGAATGTATTGTATATATTCTTCATAACATAAGATCACTAGCAGTACAAATACTCAGGATTAAGAAACATCCAGTCCCACGCATTAGGGTTTATTACTAATTTATGTTCATTATTTGTATTACATATCTAAAACATAATAGGAATATAAATAGATGTAAGCGATAGCAGATCAAGTTATTTTTTGTTTAACATGTAACCCGACTTCCAAGCAAGTATTCACTTTGGTAGAGATCATGACAAAAATTAACTAATATAATTGGCTATCAAACAAAGACAGAGGTAAGTTTGTTTCTTGTAATTATAATAATAAAGATCCGCTGGAAAATCACATTAAACTTTACGGAAAACTATTCTAAACAGTTTTACTGGTGTAGGTATCCATTGTTACTCACTCTGTTATCACATTTCTGATAACTGACTGGAAGCTGATTCGCCCCATTGGCGTAATTAGCAAGAATTTGTATGACGACTCTCCAATTGTGAACAAGAGAATTATTTAAATGGAATTGTTTTCATTTTGTTTGTGTTAAGTATTCGCAGTGTTGTGGAGATTTCGTAGTTAGACAACATTAAACGATGTCATAATACTTCTTGAAATAGTAATGTAGTAAAACACATTATTCCAACAGCTGATAATCATCTTGTAACATTTACTAAAAGTCCGACATAGTCCACTGATAGACGGAAGCAAACCTAGGTATAAAATGATCTACCTAGAGGTTAACTTAGTGGCCAGTTAAGAAAATGTTCACATAAATTTAGCAGAGGAAATTAAGCGAGGTTTAAACAGGAGTAAAATAAATCACGGTGACTAGAAGCGATGTTGAAGGTGAAACTAAAACAAGTTTAACAAACATGTTATTACTGGATGGCAAAATGTATTACTGGATGGATGGCTGAATAGCTGATGCATCGCCGATTCGCCTACCTATAAATCAAACGATAACATATGGACATACATCACAATTAATTTTACTATATATTCTCTCAGCACTGGCCTTTCAACTGTGTGACAATCAATACAAATCATATGTTAATCTAAAATACCTCCAAAGATGAATTCACGGTGAAGTTCTTGTCAAGGGTTCACCGGTATTTTTTTGAGAGGCTGCACTGTAAACAGAACAGCATGTAAACAGAACACATATTTCACACCCGGATCGTCACCAAGGCCTTATTACTCATTGTGCACTGTCGCCAAAATACACACAGACAACAACTCTCTGAGGTCATATTTTCAAGAATAAACAATGACCTTTAAATCCCTACCAAAAATGTATCAATATATCTCTTCTATCACCACCGAAATGAGAGAGGAAACTATATTATAAAAATAGACTAGAACTATTTGGAAATAAAACAATTGTGATGCGATTCCATATGGCAGCTGACTATTGCCAGCCGACGAATATCTCTGTCTTGGACTTAAGTGTCACATGATAACAACCATCCCAAGAGTTTGTCATATGCCGTGTCAAGGCAACTTCGATACCTATATAATTGGTAAAATATAAAGTATTTATCAAAACAAATTTATTAACATCATAATCTGATCCAACTTTCCAGTTTTTCTCGAGGTTTAATTTAACCTTCAATGGAAGGGTTTGCAATAATACAACGTGTATTTTATAGAAACTTTTGTGTTCAATTGTTAGGATTGAATAGCGAGAGATGTATACACGTATCTACAAAATTGGAACCTGTTTTTAAGGATTTTATAAACCTAAAACTGTATGCGTTTTCCTCGATCAGATTAATAATACTAAATACTATCCTGTTCATGTTTGCTGCCTGTTGGAAATGTTTTTGATGTAGATTTTGTTTCTTACAATGTTGCTCACCAGTACAAAAAGCTACAAAGAGTCACAACGACCATATTGAATATAAGTATAAAAAATGACGACAGAAAAGTAATATATTTCCGCGCCTGTAACACGTAGTGCCCATATAGTAAATGGGAGAAATTTCTGTAAGTGGTCCTATTTATCGTAGTTTGAAAAGTGCAGAGAAAACAGAGGGTAAAATATATAAACTAGGTCAATCAATAAACGATAATTTAAACTTAAATGACCGCCATATTATAAATTTATGCCATCTAGTAAAATCATCGCATGCTTCCGCTAGACAATGACACATTGATACTAGACTGCTTAAAACTTTGCAAAATACTATTTTAATAGATATGTCGCGAACAAATAGAAACACAAATAATAAGACGGTCACCGTTAAACAACAAAACACGAGAGTTGCAGAAACAGATCGACTATAACAGCAAACTAGTTTAGATGCATATGACTTCTTTAGATAAAGATTTCAAAACATTATCTAATGCTATACACACACAAACATTGAGAGAGAGAGAGAGAGAGAGAGAGAGAGAGAGAGAGAGAGAGAGAGAGAGAGAGAGAGAGAGAGGGGAAGGGAGGGAGGGAGGGAGGGGGATGCCAACACTTTAACAATACTTGTTACTCATAGTACCAATGCAATACAGAGAAAGTAATGAGATATATGTCATTCGCACTATCAATATTATATTCTAAGTAATTAAATCCAACAGAACGATGAAGGTAGATATATTTATCAAAGACTTTTTTATACCAGTAGTGCACATTTGAAAGAATAAAAGAAACATGATTGTTTCTATGAATAATAACATTTTGTTGTTGCCGAGAAAGAATGGTTTAGCTGAAATAACACAATCGACACGGGAAAATAAAACATAATAAATGCAAATAACAACATCGTGAAAACGGCTTTCGGTTTATCTATTACGGATTTGAGTGATACGATTAAAACAACTAAAGTTATTACCTTTCAGAAAGTTATAAAAAGTTACATTCAAAGTATGGATATTCAAAAAGCAGAATACAAAATAACAAATTGGTAACATTATCGTGGTACAAGATACTTTCCAAGAAATAGACAAAAGACTGAAATGCATGAGAAGCAATCTGAATGACTTCTAACAAGTCTATAAAGGAAACATGTATTCAATAGTGATATTGACAAAAGGACTAATTCATTAACTAGTAGCACTGATTTAAGTAAAAGCAAAAAAAAAAAAAAAAAAAAAAAAAAAACATTTAGAGGCATTCATTTTAAATTTAAGTATACACAAAAATTAATATCAAAAGTCTATTATTTCATTGCAGATTGCCAAAATTCAAACGGGAAATCAGAAATTACTATAAAGAGTTGTCACAAATCAAAACTTATATTTGAATTATAGTGCTTTCGAATTTAATATTATTTCAGATACCATTATCCAGATGGTACTAAAGTAGCTGATCTTGATAACAACGGCATTTGAGTTTTACGGGAAATAAAATATACTAGCCGCGTTGCTCTACCAATTAATGTTCCTAGTTACATAGAAGCAATATGATTTTGGTCTCTTTTTTAAACCTAAAATTGTATCTCATGCCTTTCCTATACATTTTGGATTAGCTATGTTCGGTCAAATTTTATTAAAACATACGAGTCACATAAAACAGATAATTCAAAGAGGAAGTCACTGGAATAAGGACAACAGTCTCATATCCGATTTTGTTTTAACTTACATCTTGCAATAACTGATCAAAATAATAAAAAATCAAATTAGTCTTCACATTGGATAAAAGGTAAACAAGGAACATGTTTCTTACACAACATATATAGAAATAATGTCTAAAGCCTTAAATGTCAATACCATATAGAAGACAACACAACTTTTTGTATTGAAATTTAAGAAATGTTTCATCACATTGCAGTATATTATCTAGAAGCAGTATTAAAATGGGTTGCCATGGATATCACAAGCTCCGTTTGAATTATTTCATCCATACGGTGTTAATGAAAATTAAATTATAAACAAAGAAGTTGTAAAAGAATAGACACTGCAGAGTTTGAAAAGGACAAAGCTAATGCAACCGACTTTCGGATTCAAAGATAATGAGAAAAGGTTTGATCACTCAGTTTTCGGTTATCTTCGCCAAACATAAGTAATATAAACTTGGTGACTATTACCAGCCTTCTGAAACTCAGTAAATTTGTAATAGGTGTTAGTGTACATATAGATTACATTAATCTTTAAAGTCTTGCTAGCATGTGTTGTTATGAAAAGGATAGCAACATGTAGCAACTACATAACTATAGACACACACACACACACACACGCGCGCGCGCGCGATGTAAACATCTTAAGATCTGATATATCGATATACTACTACACGCAATCTCAGCAGTAAACAACCTTGATCAATTTTACGAGTGGCAATGCATTTTAAGATTTTACTGAAAGGATATGATACAAAATTGTGGAACCATTTAGGGATAATATATTATTAATAATTGTGTCAAGTCGAACGATTTCAGCACTTTCAGAGTGACATTGGCTTTAGGTTACCAGCGTCCATGAGAAACAGATCAAGGTGTTATGAATGATGAATCGAGTAAGCTGATATCAAACAATTCAGCGTGTGGTAAATACAAAGACATTGCGAATAAAAATTCATTTTCAGATGTTAAATATAATTACTCATTATGCTTTTCGTGCTTTCCGCAGGATTTGAGATTCACCAATACACAGTTTAATGCTTAAAAAATGAATGAATGTGGTAACCGGGAATGCCTGTTTGAAATTATTTCATGTCAAGATTATCAAAGATTCAATGACTTAATCAATTAATGATATGCACTGGGAAAAATGTCCATTAGAGACAGAATATTGAAAAAACACAACCTGAATAAAATTTCATACTTATTTCAACTCGAAAGGAAGTTAGATACTGCGGAAAATCGACAGAGAAAACAATCCAGAATAGAGTATGAATACAATGGACGAATTACTCAGTATGTGTTATTCTCATGGCTACAAAGTAGGACAATTATTAAAAGAAGACTCAAAATATAATTTGGACGAACATCAAAAGTACAAAGGAATTCAATATTGCAAGTGTAAATAAGTGTTATACAGATTACCATTACGTCTGGCTTAACATGAGGTGTACATGATAATAAATTGCATGGTACAGCACATAAACGAGGAACGTTCAACAGGATCAAATACATTCCATATGAATTTATACTTACATTCATTATCCCATAATTGTGTAAACAAACTATTTACCACTAATGAAAGACACTGGCAAACATTCATAAAAAAAAAAATAATTCACACAAGAATTTAGTATGTAGCAGGAATGAAACAACTAAATAGAGGCAGTATTTCAAATTGATTTTAATTTGTCTATTATTATTCTCTCTGCCTAAATATTTGTTTCTAGCTATACAGTGATGCATCTATAAACCCGTAACAAACGTTTCGGGATCTTTTTTTCTAGATTATCCATCTCTTCTGTTTGCTTACTCCTTTGAAACGGTTACATTACAGTTTCCATTTATTTTACAATAGGCAAAAGTAGCCGAAATTGGTAATAGATAAAAGAGTATTACGATGGTTGAGGATTATATGTCACTTCCGACTTACATACTTTGATATCTTTGAATTAATAGCTCTGTTTATATTCTCGCTCCAAGAAGTAATACTAAGTGGATGGAAGGTACACATTAATCATCGCACTAATAACTATGTCGACTGCAAGCTCTGTCATGGTGTTACGTGTCACGATATTTGGCCATTTTTAAAATAGGTCGAAATTCAGGAACATGACATACCTTCCCTGACTACGTCCCTGTTTTTTTTCATCCACCAGTAAGTACCATTTTCAAAAATTATCAAAGACATATGCATTTAATTTTATTATAACAAGCATCTCCTTTTTAATTGCATGACATACTGCGTCCAAAGTCTTACACTTTTATCGATACAAGTTTAAGATATATATATATATATATATATATATATATATATATATATATATATATATATATATATATATATATATATATATATATATATATGCAGACCTATGTTTTTGGATATCAAATAATCTTATCTGGGGAGGCAAATAAACAAGGTATTACGATATAAAAAACGATTAAAGAGCTCATGGCAGTCATCCAATTTCTTTATCATTTACGTGCAATGTACGAGGTACTGAGAATGTAAATGGTGGTTTTACTGCCATGAACCGACTTTTTGTTTGTCGATTTTTAACCAGCGAGGCGTCAGTGAAGGCGATAAAACTCCTATCGTCATTCCAGCGCTCTCGTAACAAATTTCGCTGAAAATTTTGTAAAAAGATGTATTCTTCCATTTTCAGTTCGTCAAAAAGAAGGACAGGACGACACATTGGCGTTAATATTTCTGACAGAACATTGTCGATTTTACAGTCATAAACTTGTGTAATTCCATCAATCAAAAACCATAGTTACACAGACGCGCGAGGTAGAATTGTATAGCTTCTGGAAACGTTCGGAAATGCTCGGCTTTTATGATGGTCGTTCTATTTCCGGAGCTTGGGACTGGGCGACTCATCAGATGTAGAAGCAATTTTGTACAAAGGGTGGACTGGTCCCTAGGTGGTGCTCTTGTTAAAACCGGGTTAGTTGGTTCAATAGTTCACGTTATGTTTCAAATATTTTGCAAAATGTAACAGCAAGTAGGGAAATTAAGGCTTGAACCAGAAGCTCCTGCATTGATATTACAAACGTGTCATCTTTTATTTGAAAACTCAACAAAACCGACTACACTGGCAATTCAGATTGACATCAACCAATAAGTCAACAGTTGTTGGTACAACCACTTGTTTTGTCGTCAGCGTCATCCGGTGAACAGTTTTTTGTTGTTGTTATTTTTGTTGAGTGTTTTCTGTTGTTGTTTCTTTTTGTTGTTATTGTTGTTGTTGTTGTTGTTTTTTGTATAAGCTATCCATTCACCCTGCTTCTGACGCTCAAGTTTTATTATATGTGGTCAAATGAACACACTCTTTGAAATTAAAAGCATTCGAATGAATTCATTTGAATCCACAAGTATACAAATTTTCAATTATTATCGATATCAAATTGATTTATAGAAACGGGAACTTACTTTTGAACACATAATGTATACCCAAAGTCAAACAATGATAGCAAGGAACAAAAACACCGAACAATGCTATACCTATTTTTGGTATAGGTAATGTTTATGTGCGCCTATATATATAAGGTTCGGTATATTTTCAGGAAACCTGAACTTTAGAATATGTACAGTGCTACTCGAGATTCTATTGTTGGCTGTTGTATAGTGTGCCTTGTTTGACAGAGGTCGAAAAATCGAGAACTAGTTGAAAAAGATTTAATCACTCAATCAAGGTTCCTCTTGAAACAAATATTTATCTTTTCAAGTGTAGCTGTCTGGGAGTTATACTGCCCTATTTGGAATTCCAGATCTTATCACACACCACTCGTAAGGAACGGCGTTAATGTTTCTTGCCTGCTAACCTGTCGAATCTAGTTCGGTGATACATACCCGTTGTTGTCAAGACTCGTAATGTAAAACATTTCGGATTACGGACATAAACATTATGGTAAGTTAACTCTTAGTCTCTTAATTTTATATATATATATATATTTGTATGTGTAATTAAAAATCACATCGACCAAACAATATATAGATGTATTTCACTTCAACGATATCGGCTGTGTTTGATTAGTGTTGGTGGGGGATTAACTTCATTGATTCGGTCGATTGACTGCCTATTTAAAACTGGTTGAACCCTGTATAAAAAGATCAGAGATCTTGTTTACTCAACGATCCATAAGTTAAATTGATTTTCTATCTTGGGCCACGTTGGAAGCACAAACTTTATATTAGATCGTGCAATGTTTGCATGAATGCATGATAACCATGTATGCTGGGACGTAAGGAGGGGGGTGGGTATTTCACCCAAACTGATGCGATGAAATAACAAGATAAGTGATAGCTATTTATAATATAAACACGAAATATAAGTTGTTATTATTAATCAACCAAGTGTCGTACATCATATATGCCTGTATTGGGGTCCCGGATTGCAGAGTAGTATAAAGCGCTCGCATTCACCCCTGTCCGCGTGGCTTCGAGTCTCTGGCTCGGCCAGTGTCATTATATGAAAAAACTGCCGCAAGCTTCCCGTGGGTTGGTGGTTCTTACTGGGATTTTTTTTCTCGGGTTCTTCATTCACCATTTATACTGGCAGTCATGCATATTATATCTTGCGTCGAGAAATGGCGTCAAACCACAAAACAACAGCAAAGACCTGTCCGGCCCTTTCTAAAGGGAGTGTATAGATCACTTTAATTATTTAAACAAGTCGTACAATTTTTGAAATATCGACAAATATGAACCAGAATATTTACATTTTAATAATGCAAAAATGTCCGAAATATAATATCATTAAATGGATATCTTTTTATTTAATGTCATTCTCTTTATCAGGACTTATACTCCGTTACAGACTTACACCAACTCAGCTATGGGGCTTTAATATATATAGAAATAAATGCAACTTTATACTGTTAAAATATGACCTGTATCCATTCGTTTTTCAAAGCGAAATAAAGTTCAGGACAAAATATAGGGAGTTGATATAGTATATGGAATTGATAATATTTGACACACTGTATAGAGTTGATTGTATTAGACACAGTGTATAGAATTGATGGTATATGACACAGTGTATATATATTGAATGGTATTTTAATTCATGGTATTTGATATAATGTATAGAGTTGATGTTTTTTACATAGTGTATAGAGTTTATGGTATTTGACACAGTCTCTGGAGTTCGTGGAATTTGACACAGTGTATATAGTTGAGGGCTTTTGACACAGTGTATACAGTTGATGATATTTGAGACAGTGTGTAGAGTTGATGGTATTGACACATTGTCTGGAGTTGATGATATTTAACAGTGTATAGAGTTGAGGGTATTTGACACAGTATATATATATATATATATATATATATATATATATATATATATATATATATATATATATATATATATATATATATATATATATATATATATATATAGCTTGTATTTCACATAGTCTATGGAGTTGATTGTATTTGACACATTATATGGAGTTGATTGTATTTGACTTTCGGTCATAGTGACACACATCGGTATAAGCCTAGCGTGACCATCTCACCAACCACCAGACTAATATGTCTAAACTTGGAAGAATAGAAGTCTAATATGACGACTGAGCTTTAACCCATATAAGTCCAGTACGATGACTGCCCTTGGACCTATAGAAGTCCAATGAGATGACTGACCTTGGACCTATAGAAGTCCAATGAGATGACTGACCTTGGACCTATAGAAGTCCAATATAATAACTCCAGTTTAATATAATACATGTAGGTGCCAAATTAATGTGGTCGTTATCCTTGCTTGAGTATGTTTGAGTCAAATCTTCTCGTGAAAATTGTACAGACAACTCCAAGACCCCTTACATTTGTCCTCTAGAACCGATAAAGCTACTTTGAGAATAATGAAAACTTGTGCAAAAGTCTACTCCATCCCGTCGTCGTGAGATAAAATATCGGGAAAAGAAACTTTGTTTTAGACGTTTTTTTTCCCCCACAAAGTGTAGGATATTTTTAAAGGAGTGAAAACTATTACCAAAATATTTTATCATATTTTGCATTTTTTAATGATTTTTTAATGTGGCACCCACGGGTGAAAATGGGTCTGTTGTGACTAGATAACTTGTACCCCTGTCTAATTCCAGGTGAGTTATCTCTCTTAATGCATATTGAATATCTGGTTTTGTCATTATCAAAATAACAGTCTAACATTGTTCTTTATGACAGTGTGTGACATGCATGCTGAAGTAGGATAGAAAGTAGATTTATTTCACAAAACATTAGCATTAAGGTCTATGGAAAAACAATTGGTACCGTGATACCTTAACAAGGGTCGTTCTCGCAAAGTCGCGAATATATTGTCTGTTATGTATTCAACAAGAGTTATTAAAAGCATTTCGCCAAGTCTCTAAAGCAAGTCAATGTCACGTGTATTGATCAAAACAGACACGTTCTATTGTTATTAAACGGCTCGACACTTTAGATCTGCTAACGACCGATGAATGTATGTTAACAGAGGCATCCATATACTGAATATAGCAATCAATGGAGATTTCAATCAATATCAGTAAATCATTCTGGTGGCTTAAGTGGTTAGAGCTTCTGCATCGGATGCGTGAGGTCGCGGTTCGACTCTCCCTCCCCCCTCCCTCATAACTAAATAAGGGTGGTGGTAACCGGGGCAATTAAGATGGGGGTTTACATATTTACAAATATACCATGTATGATGACCTTAAACTTTCCTTCATATGTGTAAAATTAGTATAGTATAGCTATATTAAGGTACATATTAGATAGTTTATACCTATACATGGTTTATTTAGACACAATTTTACTAACAGCAACCTTGGGGCTATTATGTCCGCGGATGTAGTGGCGGAGCACATGACCCTTGTGTCATCTTTAATCTGGCTCTGTGTAATGTTACATCTAAAATAATAGCGGTAGCTGACTGGTGTGTTCCATGTTAAACTCAACTTGACTTTTTATATTATTTTTCTCGTAGGAAATTCACAATTTTTGTCGAAAACACATTAGTGGGAAGCTAGACATAACTGCTTCGTTTCCGACTATGGCGTCGTCGTCTACATTTTGTTAATATTTTTAAATACAAGTTCTTCATATTTACTAAACCTCTTAAAAAGAGTTTAAAATTATAGCCATTATGCATATTAGACAATTCCTTCCACAACTTGCTAGATCCAGTTGGCATGGGAGAAAAGGTCACAGTAGTAGAATGTTTATGTGAAAGTTTAGGTAAAAGTTTGATACATTTTCTATATTTCCAAAACTTAGTGGATTTTCATAGTTTTGGGAAAGACACATTTGATCGAGGCAAGAAGTCATAAAAGAATTTCTTTTTTCATTTCTATTTTTACGTTTGTTACACTGTAATAAGCTTTCGCTCCTATGATTTTTAAGGCCAAGTTCACACGTTTAATAGCAATGTTCATTTTTCAAATATGCTGTTAAAATTTGTTATCGTCGGCTTGGCATACAAGTCATGGGATTCTTTTACCTTGCATCATAAAACACAAAATTCGACTAGGAGTCTAGGAGGGGCAGGAGAAGGTAGCTTGAAAAACATAACAGCAGTGTTGCAACCACAGAAGCATCTCCCGAAAAGGAGAAGGGGAGACCTAGTGGTGCCAAAAATTATCACATAATTTGATAAAGTGCATCATCTTGATTTTGAGGACTCCCCCGAGTTAAAGATGTCGAGGAAGGAACGGGGTGGGCAGAATTTCTTGCTTTGCCAAAGCTACGTTACAAATCCAAATCACACACACACACACACACACACACACACACACACACACACACACGTTATTGATGGTTTCACACAATATATGTAGTTATGTGTTGCACCTGCTTAAACTTTAAGTTTTCCTTCTTTTTTCTCTTCCGATGCAAATAACAAACATATCTTATATCATACAAAATATGGATACACAAATTATTTAGCCATAATCTTCAAGACAGTTATTTATATCATCTCGTGGAAAGCACGTGCACTGATCGTTTGTCTTTGTTATCTGTACGTGTCGATATGAGTATGCATGCATAATTTTAACGAATTCCGTTTCTTTTTCTTTTTTGATCAATCCCTGAACGGGACCATACATCCTGAAAGTTGTGTTTAAGTGTTATCGAAAAAATGTCTCAATAACAGTGCCAAACTGGCGCCCAAGAGCTTTTCTACAGATATCTTTGTCAAGGACACAAAGCACAAAAGGCAGTACAGTAGCAAAACAAAATCAATACACAAAACAACGTAATAAATATATAGAATATACTTGATATTAAATGTATAGATGCAGATATTTACATTATAGATACGGTGAAATAAAACGATCAAGGTTGAACGGTGTTAAACATTTCTAAGTATGAAGATGCATCCGAACAAAATGTTCCTAAGAAGATGTGACGAACAAAGAAGTCCAAATGATGACGTAAACAAGTAGGTCAACAATGATACCGTTCCGCCACCTACAAATGTAAGTTGTTAAGACCATGGGTTTGAGAAAGCGAATTATTGGCGTAACAAGATAACCGGGTGGGATTTCCGGATTCACAACAGAAAAGTTTTGACGATGATATAAATATAATGTTTGTTAATGAATGACTTGAATGAACAATTAAATTATGAATACTTGTGTGTATATTTAATCCAAATATTGGATTAATTAATATAAAAACGCACAAACGTACTATAGAAAATACAAACAAATTACTCTACAAAATACAAACACAAGCGGTGAATAATTCACAGTGACTAAACAATGGAAAGATGGATATAGTCTAGTCAGCTAGCAAACATAGTAGAATTTTACTCGTGTAGTAAAATGAATTCACTCATAGTGAAATTATGCAAACGAAAAAGGACAGATATTTAACTTATCTTAACAGTCCTGAAAGATACAATGGGTCTTACGAACCCCAAAAATTAGCTCAGGGCTACAAGGCTATATGCAAGAAGATACACTCCGTCGTCAGAACACTTTATTTCAGCTCCATGGCTGCTAAAGTTCAGCTTCACAGCTAATTCCTGTGGTTGGCTTTGCAGCTTGCACCACGAAAAGTACATTGCACCTCCATCACTCCGTGACTTGGAACGCTCGGGTCCCTCTAGATTATCTGGACAATCAAAATAGCTCTACACTTTCCGTATGCTCCGGAAACTTAGACTCTGGACAACACCGGACACTCCAGACACTGGACATTCCGGACACTGGACAGCCCAACAGCTAGGACCCTCCAGATACTGGATAGCTGAAAACATTATATATATATATATATATATATATATATATATATATATATATATATATATATATATATATATATATATATATATATATATATATATATATATGACACGGGCATACAAACGTAATAACGTTACACACGGTAAATTATAAAGATAAAATTACCGGCAAAATAATTACAAAACAACAAGTTCAGAAATAAACCTTATTTTGCTTGATAAGAATCAGACATTTATTAAAAATGTAGACTTATATCACTAATATAAATCCTTCGCTAACTCGTAAACCAGACTATAAACGTGTACATTACTCTGCGTAAACCAAATCTACAAATAATGCACAAATTGACGTGGTAGTACAATAGTGTTATCGTATATACGAGAAATTATTTACAATTACATACCTCTATAGCTAGAGATGTGAGAATACTTATAGTAGACCGCCGACTGACAAAATTATACGTAATGCAAATATCTTTACATGCGGTGAGGTATTTATACACAGATATTGTCTATGCATTGAATGCATTCGGTTCATCTCAGTAAAAAGCACTTCACACGTGCGGCATAGGATGGACCGTGCTCACTATTTTGAAATACGGTATCGTTGTACGCCAAAAACGAAAGCTCGAGTACACGAATTTAATTTTTAAAAAATAAAAAGGGTTGATATTTACGTGACAACTGGTAGGAAAATGTGGTTTTTATGTTAACTTGGAAATTATTTGTTACCCTACATTAATATAAGCACGCTTAATTGCAAGCAGAAGATCTCATGGTTAATGAGTACACGCAGTCATTGGGCTTCAATCCATCTACTACTTTTCAACGATAGGAAGAATGTGTTTGTCTTTTTTCAACTCACGTACGAACAAATATCTCTATTTTGATATCCTTAAGATTGAGTTCAGTCATTTCTTTATATGGAGACCATTCAAGGAGCGTTCTCGTTTTTGAACTATATATATATATATATATATATATATATATATATATATATATATATATATATATATATATATATATATATGTGTGTGTGTGTGTGTGTGTGTGTGTGTGTTCTTAAAGCCGACCTTATTGAATGCGGCGTGAATGAATGACAATGCATTTTATTTTCTACCTCACACAAACAAAGGTAAAATGAATCCTTCAGATACATTGTAAGTGTTGCGTTTACTCATGATCATTTATGTATAAATTTCAACCTCAAAAGTAAAAACAAAAATGCTAAGTTTTGTTTTCATATGGGATACGTAAATTGAGAAGGTTGTGAAAATTCCCAGGTTTCAATAAGACTTGTGTGATATTAAATCTATTTGCATGAAATGATATCACGTTTACTGAACAATGTTTGCAGTTCTTTATTAATTGATAAATTAGTTGTCTTTGAACCTACACTCTCGGGGTCACTTTGACTTGGCAAAATTCCCATTTTGCAGAATACACATACTGCGCAGCAGGTAATCGTTTCAATCAATTGGATACAAATTTCTTTCATTTTGCTTTTTTGTGCTTTTTTATTATGGTGCATTGATTTGAAAATCTCACATATTCTCCGGTCTCTCGAATGTATTTTATTGGCAAAAAACAGTGCATTGTGACTTTCACGAATATTATTTCCTTATACTGTTTACCGTCTATTTTAGCGTAGAGTTCCCATCTAGTTGCGTACAGCATTGACCCAGCATTGCATGTTTAGTCAATGTGGCCCACGGTGTTTAAGATGATGGACAACAGTGTTCTTATTCAATTCGATTATCCATGCTAAGAAGACATCTGCATACAAAAGGACACATCATTAAAGACAAACATTTTAGTGCATTTATAATTGTTTGGCTACGTACTATACCTTAACTGTTGAAATAGTTTAATTGCGTTAAAACTGGTATGCTAGGGATTGATTAAAATGGGGGTGGGTGGGAGGGGGTAGTGTGTGAATATTTCGGACGAAGGATACGATTTTTGAGCATTAAAAAATGAGAAAACATGTTGTCCGCAGCAAAGTGTAGGATACGGTAAAATGGAAATTCTCTGCAATGTGATTTTGAATAACCATCCCCCTCCCCAGTATGTATTGCGCTCGTCTTCATAACCGACAGATATAGCTTCAAACTCAAGACAACGTAACAGGAAATCCAGGAAATGCATGAGGAAAAACACGGGGTTTTATTATTTCTAAAGTAATATTCACGTATCAGGCACGTGAGGCAAGTCGAATAAATTGAAAACCATTGAAAAGTCCAGTTAGAGAATAATTTTATTAATTTATATTATTGTTTTACAAATTGATTGGCGAAAGGGAATGGGGGGGGGCTAGCTTAACGCTCCAATATTCATTCAAAGTCACAGGTATTTTTGGCACCATTTTAAACTGAAAAAGATTAATTTCATCAACAGCTTTATAAGCTATTATTATTATTATTATTATTATTATTATTATTATTATTATTATTATTATATATTCAAATGGGGTCCCCGGATGGCCTAGTGGTCCAAAGCGATCGCCTTTATGGTTCACATCTAGTTTACCTCTGCCAGTAGGTTCTAGTGGTTCGGTCGTTCTTGCCGGGTTTTTCTCTGGTTCTTCCTCCACCAGCTGAACTAGCCGCCATACATAGACTATCGTGCGCTGAGATATGGCGTTAAGGCCCGAAACAACAACTGTCTATACTATAGTCAAATTACGATCGATGGAAAATGATAATATTTCGATTGGGTAGACAAAATACGTTAATTATATATCAACATAGTCGTCGTTGTTCTGATTGAATGCATGCAAAGATGTTTTCTTTTGTGACACATGTCATGCACCAAGTCTTAAATAGACAAGGAAAGGATACCAACACCAAATAACAGAGTATGTGTTCGACGTTAAATTTAATATAAAGGAAAAAGTTAAATACATATTTTCAGAGTTCAATATAGTGAGAATACATTCTTTCACAGCACTGGTTCCACGCCGGAAGTTTTAGAGCACTGGTCAATGTAAGAATATCACACAGCAAGGCTGCCGACACTAGAACTCTAAAGTCTCACTGGACAGTTTTTGGGGGCAAATTTACATCCGACGATGATCTATTGCAAAAAAATGAAAATAATATTGCATTAATTATACAAATAAAAACTAACTAATGATTTTTGTTGAAAGGATGCTTGAAAGATTCTGACCGAGTTATTAAAGTTAATTCCTTATGCAATTAGTGTCTTTTATACTGAACCAACACTGCCACCAACCACTCTTTATACATTAATTTTTGACAGGAAAGAGCTATTTTGAATATTTTCCTTGCGCATAAAAAATTCACTAGTACTATAACAAATTAGTATACTTTTCATCCACCCTCAACCATCTAGATTTGTTAGATATTTACCACTGTAGCAGACACATGTAAATACGTAAGCCAATGCGGCTACTCATTTGCAGCCCAAGGAACGCATTTGATCTCCAATGTTTGTCTAATGGTGACAGGCAGTCACCAACAAGTTAACCCAAGTCCAAGCCTAACTCAATGCAAATGTAACCCACATTACATATTTAGCTTATGTGTGAATTTAAAAATGCTTGGATTGTGATAATTAGGCTCATTCCTTCTACTTTAAAAATTAGGTGTCAAATTACGAAACTATCTAGTGAGACCTAACATTGTAGAGAAAATTAACATATATTTATATGTATTTCCCTCTCGTGGACTGGCATTTAGTTTTCATCGCTCTTAGGAAATCTGCGGGCTTCTTGAAGTAGAAAGCTGATGAAAATTGGTGGTTTTGTTTTAGAATTTACCTCTGAAGATTAGGAAGCGAAATATAACCATCCAGAGCTAGCAATCTTCTATTACTTGCACATTAAAAGTAAGGACATGCGGTGTACTCTATAAACCAAATCATACACATCATTCATAATTCAAAAGTACGATGCTTGCTCTATGATATGCATTTCAAATTTTTTAAAAAGGGCAATGGAAAAAATGATGTCCATTACACGGGGTACATAAATTTAAATAGCAAACTCAATTCATTGCACCTTTATTTTATATATTCACGATGGAGAAGAAAAGCATGGCAAAATTTTCTTTTTTTGAGATACATCTTATATTTAATGGGAACTGGAAGACCGTGTGACATTTAAAAATGTCTTTTTTTAAAAACATCATTGCCTATAATTTTGAATAAACATATAGATCTATTATATTTATTTTCGCAATGTGGTTTATATAATACAAATGTATAAAATACGTTCGAATGAACAATATTACTTTTTTGGAGGGGGGGATGGGTGACTTTGTTTTGCTATGTGTGTGTGTGTGTGTGTGTGTGTGTGTGTGCGCGCGTGTGTGTTCAATATTTTTTTGATCTGTCGATTACCATATCCGATCTTAAACTCGCCTCACATGAATAAATCTCTTCGTTTGGAATTATTTGCCTTGTTCCGGTGATACATCACTTCCTCCTACGTGCAGACAATGCTTGCACATGAACCAACAATTGCGAGGAGATTACTTTTAAAGACAATTATTCCTAAATGATGTAGCAGAAACGTATAATAACAAGAAATAATAAATTTTTGTTGGAAAATTAATAAAATAAGTTCAAACATAAACCTGTAAACTTGTCCTTTAATGTAAAACACTATACCAAGTTAAGTTAAAACCTTTGCAGTCCTTCAAAAGTTATTAAGCTGGAACAAAATTGGAGATAGACAGGTCTTGGTGTGGCGGAACGGACATGGATAAAACAGTAACTTGTAAACGTGTAAAGTGTAAAAATCAAATGAAGCAGAGAGAGAGAGAGAGAGAGAGAGAGAGAGAGAGAGAGAGAGAGAGAGAGAGAGAGAGAGAGAGAGAGAGAGAGAGAGAGAGAGAGAGAGAGAGAGAGAGAGAGAGAGAGAGAGAGAGAGAGAGAGAGAGAGAGAGAGAGAGAGAGAGAGAGAGAGCAATTTAGATTTTGTTGCTATATCTGGTTTTTAATATGCCTTCATATTTAACACAATAACATTTTTTTGACCTCGCCGATCTAAACCAAACTTTAGTGATGGCTCCTACTTGGACTAAGAAAGATGTTTTGTTCAAGAGATTATAAATAAACGTGAATGTGATGCACAAACCCTTTGCTGTCGAAAATGTACTTTTGTCAAAGTCAGTGGATAACTTACATGTTTAGAGTCAAAAGTGTCTAAGGTCAAGATCACTCTAACTAAAAGAAGAAAAGTTTCCACGCAATGACACAATAACAAGTGGATGACTCACACTTTTGTTAAACAAAAAACTTAATTAAATATTTTGCATAGTAACTTAGTTCTAGATCACGCATTATGGGGCAAGGTATGTGGATTGCTTGCGCTTAAGGTATGAAAGAGGCCTATACATTTTGGCGTCATGATGTCAAAGGTCAAGGTCACTTTTTCCTAAAAATGTGTTTTTTTAGTGAACTTTTGTTCTAGAGTAAGTACCTGGACCAAACTTTATGGATGTTTTGCACTCTTTGCAATAAAGAAAAGTTTAGGATAAGGTCAGAGGTCACGGACGTTGTATGTCATGGCAAGTCTAATAAGAAAATAATGGCATGTGCACATCAAGTTTAGTTAAGTGACTTACAGATGACTAATTAACATGGACAGTGTGCCGTTCACTGTACTCATTTATAGTTATATTCGGGATGAGACAGCATTCTCTCAATTTGTTGAACACTTCCACAAATTCCAGCCAGTTATATAATAATTACATAAGCGTTCATCCTTACATACAATACCTATGACATATTTTATCACAAAATATTTTTTTTAGAAAGATTCAAATCAATTGGTTGGTCAGTTTTTATCGGCGCCTTTGAACGCATGTATATACATCTCATGCCAAGGAAATAGTCTATCCCAACTACAGAGAGAGAGAGAGAGAGAGAGAGAGAGAGAGAGAGAGAGAGAGAGAGAGAGAGAGAGAGAGAGAGAGAGAGAGAGAGAGAGAGAGATGATGATGATGATGATGATGATGATGATGAAAAAGGTCTGGCCCGGGCAGTAATTCAAGCCACGAAACCTGGCTTATGATTCATGACGTCTACCAAATGTGCTGCCACGGCTGTTAAATATTAATAACCCTCTACTCAATTTGACCTACAAACTTCGAATACATGTATAGCCCACCCCCATTCCCAAAGAAAAACACAACACACACATGTATAAACTTTATTGATGAAACATAAGTTTGACTTAAATTTTAGTAAATTTTGGTGAAGAATTCTCAGGCAAATGCTCTCTTATGGTGATATTTTGCATGTTGAAAAAAAAAATGTTATACTGAGTTTAAATTCTTTTTTATTTTCCAGCTTGTCTGTATTTGCCAAATCTTATGTTTTCAGTTTACGTTCACTACCGAACAGAAGAAATGGCATGGTGATTTGCTAGACTAAAACATTTTCCTGTGTAAAGCAAAGGAATAGAGCGTTGAAAGAAAAGCATAAATAGAAGTTATTGGTCTAATTTGAATTGCAGTCTTTAGAGACAGTTCGTGTTCCATGGCGGAAATGGAGAGGAAAAAGACGTTCGAATTTCGAATGTCCAAGAAAGTGGCGGAGTTGACACAGGTGGTTCACATGTTGTTCACAAGAAATCACGAGAAGGAAGTAGAAATTGAAGCTTTAAAGGAGGCATATGAACACGAAATTTCCTTGATTTTGGACGATGCTAAACGGAAAATTTCTCTCTTAGAAAACAAGGTATCGGAACTGGAAAGAAAACTTGAACGTGAACAGCACTCTCATACAGAGAGAGTACAAAGCGCTGTGAAGATAGAAGCTTCGAACAGGGAAGAGGAATGGAGGAAGAAACTTTTGGCATGTGAAAAAAATCTACAGGAAGAGAAGATGGAGTGTCAGAATTTACGGGACATGCTTATTAGTGCTCAAAAAGACATCGAAAAACTGAGGAAAGGTATGGATGAACAATTATCAGCCAAATGTGATGAATTGTACAGAAAAGATAAAGAGATTGAAAAATTGAAAAAGCAAACTTTTGAGTCTGAAAGACTTCTTCGAGATAACGAACGTCAATCAAACGAAACGATACGAAATCTAGAAAGAGACAATGAAAGGTTAGCGCAGGAGTTCGAGGAAATGCAAGAGTTGTTGGAAGAGACGCACAAAATAAAAGAGCATCTGTTAGCAAGGAATAAACAGCTAGAGTCCGATCTTAAAAATTTAAAGCGAGACTTTAATAAGAAAGTGTCAGAAGTGGTGAATTCTCAGCAACAAACGAATCATACAAAGACACCCAGGAGTGCTCCATCAACACCTCAAAAGTTCACGGTAAGAAAAAAGATGTCTGAATATGTGTTCCATATCCTAAACTGAAGTATTTGTAATTTTTATCATCACCGCGGTAGTTATTTACATAGTTTAAAAATGTATATTCTTCTCATTATATGTCTAGGCATCTTTACAATTACCAACAAACCTACCTTATCCAGTCGAATGCTACTGATGATTTATTTATTTGATCGTTTGTCTATTTGTCTGTACTACTGTATCAACCTTTCTATCCATATTCGGGCCTAATGGAACATAGGCACTCTACTACATGTATGTCGCCTATTGAAAGTTAAGATCCAAAAAAATATCAAAGGGTCGCAACCAAAAGCAAGGAGATAAACCCCCATTTTCGCTAGCGGCGACAATTCACTACGTTCTTTGATCACACCGTAGCTACTTCAACTGACATTTCCCCTTTTTCATGAGTACAGATCAACAAAAACTACGGCATCAATAATGCATTATAACAAACTTTTACACATCAATGCTAGTGCATGAAAGTGATAATGTTTGAAAGAGAAACTTTGATTTGTCCATTCAAGCAATGTGAACATGTCATATTGGGTCATTATGGGGAACACATTTTATTTGCGCTCGCAGTGATTGGTGAAACAGGTTTATATACATATTCATGCGAATCGAAGAAATCTCAAAACAAAGAGCTACACATACAGAATTGCACTACAACAATTGTGGAAAATAAAGCCTTCTAAAACAATCACGTGTACGTCTAGTACATCAAATATAAACGAAACAAGACAACCTTGTTAAATGTCTGTAAAAGGTATAAAAACTTACATATTTGATATAAAAGTCTTAAACTGACGGATCAAAATGTGTTATATAGACCGCATTCCGTCAAGCGGTCCAAACCTTCCTTTGGTGGTTAATCATCAGAAAGTATCTCAACTAAGTTCCAATACATTTTTTAAAAATTTAAAATTTAATATATTTACGTACAATGTGTATCTCTTTCTCTGTGAGTGTCTGTGACTATGTCAGTAAATCTGTCTGTGTGTCTGCGTGTGCACAGCTATTTCATGTCGAACATCTAAAACGTATACCTATTAGAACCAGAAGACATATTTTCAGGAAGTCATTATAATGTATTTTCCATTTGAACTAATAAAGATCTGGTAAGAGGCAGTTTGATACACTATTTTATTTTGTCAATTTGATAGACCATTTCGTTGTGTGTGTGTGTGCATATATATATATATATATATATATATATATATATATATATATATATATATATATATATATATATATATATATATATATATATATATATATATATAATATTCCATTTGAAATCTGTATAAATTTCGATAAATATACTTATCCAAGAATGAATTTAGAGCACTTGTATTCCCGGGGAAGAAAATCACTCGAATTCAAGATAATTTGAAGAAAATAAAATAAATAGCCCAAACTAACACAACATAAAACACATTGACGTCTCAAAGTCCTAAGGAGCGACTGACGGTTTTTTTCTCAAAATAATAGTAATAAGTCTAACATAGACGCAAAACAGATTTTCGGATGCAGGTCAAGACTTCATCTTTCCAGAAGGAATGAAAGTTTGTTACATGATAATTGTCACGTCGTTCAGGCACCGTCTTGACTTAACTTATAATTATTACTCTGATAAAGAATACAAAATATAAAATAGTTGTTTACTAAAACTGTCACTGTTTCTGGTTCAAGGCCAGAAACGAGATACAGTGTTTCTATTATAAGTGATTACCAACGAAAAGTAAAAATATTAGGTCAAACAGAACTGAATTTAATTCTAAAAATAAATCAAATCCCAAAAACACTATTACATTGCCATATCATGCCATATCATGTAATGGAATAAAAAAAAACCATTAAAACATCAGAGAAACAATTAAATTAAATAAAATATATACATGTATGTATGTATTTTAACGAAAGAAAACAATACATTGTTTATTCGCAAATTATCTTTGTTCTTATAATAATTTAAACTATTTCGAATCTTAATTTAGGTTTCTGTCTTTTTTTCATCTCAATTTGATTTTCAGTTTTCTTGTACAAAAGTAAGAGCAAATTTAAATTTCACTGCTCTCATCCCGGTGAGTCTTGTTTTTGACTTATATAGCTATTAACTGTTTACATTTGCGCCTGAAATGATTGAATTGCACTCATGCCACGGTTGCATAACTTGTATAGCGTGATTTTACTAATAAAAAGTATCATTACTAAATTCTTAAATTTAAGACGGTTTCGACA